>JAJHUR010090335.1:0-18057 GCA_027495735.1 Lutjanus campechanus | reverse complement strand
TTTTCATCACCACTTCTCTCAACTGTGCTCAGACTCGCCCTGTGAGCTGCTTTGGTTGTAGTTTTAATCTTTTGGGCCCTTTCATTCTCATTATATTGGGCAATTTGCATTTTCTGCAGAAGCAACTCATCACTACTATTCTCATCCTGAAGATACATTCTCATCTCTGTTCTTATGTTATCATTTGACAAGCCTGTCATTATGGACTGAACACACTGGCTATGAACTAGCTCTTTGTTATATTTCAGGCCAGACTGGGCACGTTCTGATGCAAACAGTACTTTTTGGCGCAGATCAAGGACTCGCACCAGAAAGTCAAGTGCACTTTCACCAGGCCCCTGCACAGCTTTTGTCAGTTGTTGGTACAGTACAGTTGCATCCTTTTCTGCATAGTGGGCTCTTAAGATTTGTCTGAGAGTGGCTAGGGTGAGATCCATTTTCCCCTCTAAATAGCTCCTCAGTTTCAAGCCAGGATTTACAGCACGTATCACAGCCTCCATGATTTCCACTTCTGGATAGCCTTTCCTTAAACCACTTTCGATCTGGTGTTCAAGGCTGCTAAAGCTCAGAGTGTCTTTTGAGGTTGACTCACCAATATGTCCGTTTATTCTGAAGTCCTTTCTGAATCCACTGGAAGGCCAGCCGTTGCTGCTAATGGAGTCTCTGCCTCTGCTTCGAGTCCCCTCATCCCGCGCTGTCTCCCGGACGACCTGTGTCCCCGGCGATGGCGAAGGTGGTGTGAGGTCTCCCTGCTTTCCTCCCGACACCGGTTGAGCTGGGCGCGCCGTCTCCTCCTCCTCCTCGTCAGCTGCAGGTGAAGAGAAAGATGGCGCCGCTCCCGCGTCGTCGGTCTCCGCTGGGTTTTGCCGCAGAGCGTCGAGTGCGTCGTTCAGTTCCAAAAGCACAGACATGCCTTCGTCTTCCCTCTCAAGAAACTCTTCACGTTCACAAAACTTTACTATGTGCTTAACCAGCGCACGTCGAGTCTTGTCTTTAATGTCCTCAGAGTCTTTTCCAGCGATTTTACAATACTCACAGACTCGGTGCAGTTGTTTCACATTAAGTCCAAACAATTTAGTTTCTATTTCCAGCAGAAACTCTTCTCGGTGCTCCGACATCTTTGCATATAACGTTTTAAATCGACAACACTTGGAAAAACAACAAAACGAGACGATGTCGCTCTAGCTATACTTCAACTGTTACCTGTAGCTAGCGTTAGCTCACTTAGTTGACTTGCTGTTCGCGCACATGTCCGACTTTTCCCGTGTTTTTCCAGAGTTGATAAAAGTCCTCTGCCGTGAAGTAATATCCATCTTTATCTCGGTGGGACCTCCAAATTGTTACACCACTCAGGCAACAACGACGTGGTGTGGAAAGAGTTCACATTTATTCTTCACCGGCAGGACAGGTAAAACATGCAAGCGTCGAAGTAGCACCGGGCACACACACATCTCTCTGACAAAACGGGGCTCCGTCTAACAACTCAAAACTTCTGCTTCTTCTACTACTTGACTAGCAGTCATTAACCACACATAGTTTCACCCTGCCCCCTGCTGGCAAGTTCAATTACAACTACTTAAACAAAAGAACTGTAAATTAGTGTCTATTACTGAATTAAATGTTAAATAAAATAATAGAGAATGCACTATTAAAAAAACATATTCTTTTCAAGTGCTACATACGCAGAGATTCATCTGCTCAGGCTGTTGTGTTTCAGATGCTGGTGAAGATTTTATCGTGAAGACAACATTAAGCAAGTTGAATAAAGATTCAGAACCAGAGTGGCTCAGAAGCTTGGTTGATTTGGTGAAGACTGCAGTCAGCAGTTATACCTACATACATACAGTACATCACTGTTAAGTAACAAAATTATAGTGTGGGTACTTTGTGTTTAATTCATGGGGACTTTCTGTTGATTTTAAGAATGGTTTGTATATTTTTCTTAGCTGAGCAGAGCAGAATTTATAGTTGAGAGGATTAAATGTAACAGTAGATAAAGTTTCAGGCCACAGCCTACCAGTGTCAGATCCAGGGGCCAGATACATACACAACCACAGAGACACATGCCATTTTCCACAGTGTAAAAACACACATAAAAACAAATGCTCATTATGATTGAGATATAAGTTTATGGTTTATTGTATTAGTGTAGTCTACTGAAATAAATTGAAATCAGTGGTTACCTGCAAAAGTGAATATTTGTAAATCTGTGATTGTACTATTCTCACTAAAATGTGTTTCATGATAACATAAATAAAAACACTGATTTGTGAATAGATATATATCCAGTGTTCTGTGTGTTATATTGTCTCTTTCAAAGTTGTCTTTATAAGTTGCCTGATCCTCAGGGCTTGTGTTTAAAGGAACACTTCACTCCAAAATCAAATATACATATTTTTCCTCTTAACTGTAGTGCTGTTCATCCATCTAGATAGTTTTGGTGTCAGCTGTAGAGTTGTGGAGATGTTAGCTGTAGAGATGTCCTCTTTCTCTCTAATAGAATGGTACTAAATTGCATTTGGTTTGTTACTCAAGATAATCCACACACATTATTGTTTATAGTGTCATGGAGGAACGACTTTCTTTCTGCAGTAGAATCTCCTACATGAAACCGCTCACAAGGTCTGTGGATTATCTTGAGTAACCGGGTCATGACCGGATGTAGCTAGTTACCGTGATTAGCTAGCAAAACAGAGGAAAAGCAAGATCCACTACTTAGGGATAGTGGTGGGGTTTAGGGTGTGTGGAAAGCAGGTACTATTTGCATATTCATGAATTCTTGAATACTAAATGAAGGTAAGGTGTAGAGTTATATATAAGCTATTTTAACAAGTTATTTGAACTTATTTTCATGATCTTTTCCAAAACCTAACCTAAGTAGTTTTTGGACCATTTTGAAAGTCTACGCAGATGTTGCATATTTATTATTGCTGATTTCACTGCTCCAGCTCTGCAGTGAGTTGTTTCCTCACCCCCACCCCTTCCTCCCCAGACATGGCAGAGACAGGCAGGCTGCAGGAGCTCTGCAGGAGCACACGATGCGCACAACTTAATAAATAAATAGACAATAACAAGTGACAACCAGTTTGCCACTGAAAGCTGATCAGCTGTTTATAACTGTCAGTTGTCTGTCAATGCAAAGTTGCATTTGTTATCCTGAAAACAAAAGCCCACTGCTCTGAAATGACACACTTGACAATGAGTTAAGTGGCTGCCTGTCTCCCTGCCTGCCAAACTCCAATTTAACAGTTACAAACATCTACGCCTTCTACAAAATGATTAATGATTTCTTACGACTCATAAACAGACACTTACTCATTCAGCAAAAAATTTGGCATTAATTTGAACTCTGATTAATGTGAAACAGACACACAAAACAGTTATTCTGAAAACAGGACACAATAAGGAGTTTTCTCAAGTAAAGCGAGTATTTCATCTGATAAAAATGAGGGTCATTTTTTGATCTATTACAGTCAATATATTACAAATTTCTCCTTTTAAACAATTTGTTTGCTGGATGTTTATTTTTCAGATTATTTTGTTTTAGTTGATTGATTTGTACTTCACACCAGTACACCAGTACAGCACAGTAATATTTATACCACCGTAGCCTAAAGAAGAGCGTGAAGCATTAAACCAGACTGTGGATTTGCACTGTAAACCTCCGGCCTCGGTCCCACCTCCCCAGCTTCAAAGCCTTCCACTGCACACCAGTGACAGTAAAAGTCAGCCGTGAGAAGAATTGTGTGTTTTGAGGATTTTTTTTACCCAGCATTCAAGTGTTTATGACATTAGCCGCCACCAACAGCCGCTAAACCTGCCACTGATCCGACAAACAAACTCTGATTTACAGCCTGTCACTCCAGCACTCTGACTGAGAAATGTTCCCAGCAGGGGCTGGACGCAAACCTTTCCACATTGATCTGTGTCTGCCCACAGTCAATGATTAATGTTGCTGTCAGGAACCAACTGACACACACAAACACACACACACATACATACACTTACCCACTGCTTTTCTTTAAAATGTTAAAAGAGCTGGTTCCACTCCTGGGAGCAAAACACAACTTTTCTTTCGATAAAAACAAAGAAAATGGTATGCTAATAGGAGAACACAATGTGCTTTCATCCACACCTGAATCCTGTTTTTTGTGTGTGTGTGTGTGTGTGTGTGTGTGTGTGTGTGTGTTTTTCAGTCAGGTCTCCTCGTCTCACAGCATGGCCCAAGAGTCTCACTACGCCGCAGCTGAAAGAAGTTGTACAGCAGCACAGGCCCACTCTGCAGACGGCTCTCTCAGATAACTTCTAATGGGTATTATTGCTTGCATAATTGGAAAACTCATTAAAAATAAATCAACAATAGTGCTTAGCTCTACAGTCATAATAGCTCAGCCATCAGTTGCCTGTTCATTCGAGACACGATGGCTGTAGAGAAATAGAAAAGTTTACCCGGCTAAAAAAAAAAAAGCATGTCACAGTCATGAAAAATGAGCATTCCTCTTTAGCAGGGCATGTTCAGGAAATTACAAGAAACTGGTGGCATTGAGACTGCACTATACTATCAGTCCTGAGAGGCACTCCAAGCCATGATTGTTTTTCTTAACCTCCACAAATGGGTTTGCCATTGATTCGATCAAAGATTAATTAGAATTCATATAAACTCACTTTAAGGTCGTCACTTTTTATAGAGGCCAAAAGATTGCCGTTCAAGTGGCCCGCGTTAAAGACAAGAGGTAAACCCTCTCGCTAATTACCTGTCCGTTGCTCCCATATCGGGCACGTCGCCGTCCATACAGATGTGCGTCTTCGCCGGGGGTTTTAAAGGAGGGCCGGGCCTTGGAGAATGAGCTGTGCCAGAAAAGCTTTCATGGTAATAATGCTGATTAGAAATCACAGAAATGATATGAGTCACTGGGCTTCTGTGCTGGCTGAGTGAAGATGACTCTTGTTCCCCATAATGAGATCCAAACGACCCCCGGCTATTCCCAGAACTCTGTGCTCTTCTCAGGCTTCTGAGGTCTCCAGCTGATGAATTCAAGTGTTCCCTCACCGCCCTGCTCTCATTGTACAGCGTGTTTAGAAAAATACTAAATGCTAAGAGTACAAGTCAAATCAGTGTACGATATTACAGTAAGAACAAAAATGCATTCATGCCTTTTGCTTGATATGAATGACTTATTGCTTACATACATACATTGCTAAAATATTGTTTTTTGCCCTGGCCTGTTGTGCCGTTTATCCATCTAGATTTTTTTGGTTTGAGTTGCAGTTTTGGAGATATTAGCCGTAGAGATGTCTGCCTTCTCTTCAATATAATGAAACAAGATGGCACTACTCCTGGAAAAATTTTAAAACCAGTGTCTCTTTCAAAAATCATGCCCCAGGTACTCATGATAATGCCCAGACCTTGTTGTGAGCAGTTTCATGAAGGAAATACTTTTTTCTTCCATTAGAACAAAAGTAGAACTGCCAAAAGAAAGAAGTTCCAACATGAAACTGCTTCCAACAAGGTATGTGGATTATCTTGAGCCTCTGGGTCATGATTTCTGGAAAGAGACGTTGCTGTCGAGTTTTTAAAATATGATAATGATGATGAAAATATGAGTGTGATTTTGGCACTTTGAGCACCACAGTTGACTTGAAGGATTTCATTTACACCATGTTTTTAGTCTAAATCTTCACTGTAGATCTGTAGCTTGGAGTCACGTTCACATGCATATTCACACCATCTGAACTGGGTTTGTGTGTCAGTGTGCGAACACCACGTTGGGGCTGAGACCTGAATTACGCCAGACGAGCAGTATAGATTGTTACCATTCACTTCAACTGTATGGGAGATTCTGCAGCTCTGCTTTCCAGTGAAACTCCAGCAGTGTTTTGTGGACTAAAAACACTAAACCTTCAACTGAATTTTCATTTTTGGGTGAACTATCCCTTTAAGAATAAGAAGACCACAGCTGACTCTACACAGTTTGGTGTGCAGCACAGTCTACCTCTATCATCATTAGTTACATTTTTAAATAAGCAATCTTACCATATTCCAACATTTTACCAGATTTCCACCACTGCAAGAACGACCGTCACCTGCACCTGTCCCCAGAGGAGAGAGACAAGTGCAGTTGAATAGCAAAAAAAAACAAAAAATGACATGTAGTATGTACTTGTTAGACGATGTACACTGAGCCCTGGTGCACTTTTGATTTGAAGTTTGGGAGATTCTGCAACGCTGTTTTCCTGTGGAACTCCAGCAGCGTTTTGCTGACTAACAAAATAAATCTGACCTTCAATCAGTGTGAGGGTGAGTAGATAATTACTGTATTTTCATTTTTGGGTGAACTGTCCCTTTAAAGAGTTATGAGGATCAAAGCACGTCAGTAAGATACACACCAGTTGAATGCTTCTTGCTTAGTAAATGAAAGACTGTCAGATTTTGATTTAATGACATCCTGAACATCTCCTCCTCCTGCTCTCCTCCACTCTTCTTCCTCCCTCTTCTCCTTGTTGAGTTCCTGACATAAACTGCTGACTCTGCAGTGGAATTTCCTTGTTTGTGACAGTGATGGTGGTACAGTGGTGAGCATAGCTGCCTTCTAAGCAGTTGACCTGTGTTCAATTCCCAGCCATCATACATCTTAAAGGTCCAGAGAGTTGGATTTAGTAGCTAGTACAGTAAATGTAAGTAAAAGAGCAATTTTGGCCCAAAGAAAGAAAGAAAAAAATCTGTCTGGAGCTTCAACTATTAAACCCTCTCTTTTCCCTGAGGACTTTTTTTTTTTTGATTTGGCATCAATAGCTAGTTTATAAAGACTCAAGAAGACATAGCCACTGTCAGAATTTACAGGAAAAGGTGCAGGGCCTAGTTGACAAAATGTTTTTTGGTGTATAGGCTACATATTTTTACATTAAAGATCAATTGTTGTGACAACTCAACAACTGACACTGATGTGCCTGAAAATGAAATGCTTTTAACTGAAAATATTAAAATTTTTAAATACAACTTTTTTGGGGGTTCTAAAACTCAAAAATTTAAAGTTTATACAAAGAAGAAAATGTAATTATTTCAACAAAAGATTTGTAGCTGGTGAAACTTTTTCTAAATTTAAGAGTTTGAGTTGTGCTCAAAACTCAAAAATTTATTGCAGAATGTTGCCTTGAAAGTTCGAGGTTTCTCAGTTTTTTTCATTTTTTTAGTGTAGACCTGCAACAGTGATAAATGAAAATTAAAATAACTTTTATTCATTTCCATATAAATTTTTACAAAGGCCACAGGGAGCCAGGGAGGTTGCAGACCCCCGTTCTAAGGTAACAAAAACACAACGATTCTTATTTTCAGGTGATTATACACCAATATAACTTTTGAATTTTAGACTCAATTTCTGCCATCTTCTGTCAATAAATCCCCCTAAATCTTACACTTACACCTTAACACAGACATGAGACTGACAGTAATATTTCAGCTCACTCTGGGAAAGAAAGCATACGTTTCCCAAATTGCTGAACTATTATTTCAATGATCTGTCCATTAATGTTTAGTAGTCCTGTAAAGAATGTTACTTGTAGTGACTAACCCACAGAGAAATTTAGCTCATTTTGGTTTTATGGCCATCAAACTCTGCTCTTTTCACCCTGTTTCCAGCCACAGCAGGCAGCTCTTCAGTGAAGAAGCTCTAAAACCCACTGTGCACTACCTGCCCAGTATCAAACAGACAAAGTTAGAGACTAGCTGGTGAACATAGTGGAGCATTTAGCTGCTAAAGAGCCAGATATTTATCTCAACCTCTGAATTATTACTACACTGTAGCGCTATTTTGGTCTACACCACCTGATGTGTTTTCAGCCTTTTGTTCTGCCCCCAAGCTGTCATGTGTCAGATATTTTTTTCATGTATTTCAACATACAGACAGGTATATTAATAGCATGTTAAAGTGGGAAGCATTAGAAATATCAGCATTAATGAGTATTTCTCTGTGTTCACACTGGGCGGGGACTGAAATGTCAGTGAGGATCCATATCTGTCCATATGGAACTCTCCTCTTCACTCAGCCTTTATTGCTCCTACAGATGCTCAGCATAATACGTAATGCTGCTGTTAGGATGCTTTTCATCTCCCTGTTTTCACTCATCCATCACATCTTTAAAAAAAATATAATTTCCTGTCTTGCTGCCAGCCTGTCGTCTGATACAAAGACCACCAGACAGGCAAATCTGCCGGAGATCAGATGGGTGGACTTGCATTCAGCCGGCGGTAATGTGTTTTTGATAAAACGTCCATTCTATTCTCTATTCATCCATTTTCCTTTTCCCATTCAGGATCAAAGGGGGCTGGAGCCTATCCCAGAATGTACTAAGGGAAAGGTAGAGAAACCAGTTCCTGGTCTATCAAGGGGTGAAGTCATGTACAAATACTTTCCTTCTCAGTAATTTAGAGCTCCATGTTCACTACAGCTGTGGGAGGAAACTGGACCAAGAACATGCTGACAAGCACAATTTAGTCCACTTTCCAAAATCTTATGCTATGAATAACTTACTTTTTGATCACATTCTACAGGGCTCATAAGCAGCATGTCCACTTAACTTCTGGAGCAAATTAAATGCCATGTAAATACAAAATAAATCCAGTAACTCACGTGGTAAGTGGTAAAAAAGAATTGAACTAATTAAAATATATTGATAATCGATTTATCATTAGGGTAATTATTTATGCAAAATGGCAGAATATGTTGTTTTCAGCCTCTCATATATGAGTATTTACCATTTTCTCAAGTTATTATCATTAAACTGAATATCAAGGGCTTTTGGGATGATAAAATGAGACATTTAAAGACATCAGTGTTATACCCTGAGTCAGGAATGGTTGGCAAAGACCAGAAAATCTGAGCTTTTTAGGACCAAAGTCTTTCTTTGGGGAGGGGCATGCCCCTGGACCTCCCTAGCTAACTACTTTTTCCTCACTGGCTGCAGTATATCCTTGTGGAAAGCCCTGTTTTTGAGTTTGTGAGATATGCAGAGTTATCACAGAAGTGAATCTATACTATCTTTTCTGTGTAAGGAAACTAAACCTTTATGGCAGTGAATAAAGAAAGCTGCACAGATGCCATGAAAAATTTAATTATTTAACTTTTTTTTCCAAATCATTTCCACTTCTTATTTATAAAAGAAAGAAAGAAGTTTGGGGGAACAGTAATATAATATTGTTCATCCAATATGTTAAGAGAAAATAAAATGAGCAGAGGTTGCAGCGGTTGGTTCCTACATATTTGTGGAACGTTGTCCAACTTTCTGCATAGGTCACTACTCAAATGCAAAATGTAGCCTGTTAGTTAAGGATTCCAAATAGCAAAAGAAAGGTAGGTGTTTTTGAAATGGAAAATATGTAGGAAGCCTGATTCTACTATCTCGTCAAAGTCTCGACAAGTCAGTTTGTCTTTTAATGGGGGAATTTCTACTTCTATTTATTTGCAACTTTTCTTACCCTGCCACAGTGTCCTCCAGGACGCATCCAAACACTGATATTACCGTTGAGTGTATTAAAGGTGCAACAGATCACACTTTTGACCACACCTGACCTCATGATTTAATCAGGAGTAAATAAAAAAACAAATATGTAAAACTTTAAATCAGAGGAGGTACTGAGAAACTTCTCTTTACTCTTAAACAAACAATCAGGTAAGAACCTCCAGCTTCTCTGTGAATTTATATTTATTTGTCAGGGGTACTGTCTCATTAATCATAAATCTGATAGGGAAATAAATGCATATAGAAAATTAAAATAAATCTTTGCCAGTGCTTTTTGCACTTTTTAGATTCTAGAAATTGAAGTGCATGATTTAACCATTAGTTGATTGATTATTTACTCAAACTTCTCTAAGGCTATGTTCACCCTGCAAGCCAAAAAAAAAAAAGAAATCTGGTGATCCATTTTCTGATGAAGTCTGATATCATTTGTTTTCTCTCCTGTTTATGATGTTAAAAAATGGGTTTGCTGGGATAATCTTTCAAAGTTCCTTAATTTTTATCCCTGTGTGAAAGGTGATAAAGACGTTTTGGCAGGTATTTCTTCTTTCAGGAAAATTCTCAAAGTGTTTGCTCACTTTGGCTAATATCAGATTCCTGTGAACTGCTCACAATCCTGAACTGATTTGAATAAGCAAAAAACAATAACCTGTTATACAACGTCACACGCAGCACACTGTTGCACAGAAGTAAACATGAGGCTCATTGAAGTGCACGTATGGTTTCATTTATAAGTTGACGTGTAGTGGAAGTTGGGTAATTTGTGAGCAGATGATAACGAGGAGGAAGAGAAAGAGAGCCAAATTTTTAATTATGGATTTTTATGGAGCAGTGCTTGTTACTTCTGCACGGAGGTGTGTGTGGGTGCGGAGCCAGAGCCAGGAGCGGTGGGATCGTCACAGAAACAGATTTCATCCAAAATTTCAGGATGTCAAGGGCTACTTTTAAACACATCTACTCTACTGAACATGTAGCTTAAATTTTTATCTTGAATTCTTCATCAAGAAGGATTTTCTGGTAGGCTGTTAGTGCATCCTTTACTGTTGTCCACCCATATTGAGATGTTTTGGTCCCTGTGTGGGTTTGTTTTGGGGCAGCAGCTAGCTTCAGTTCATTCACATTCACAGATTTAAAGCAGTACATATCTGTTTCTATAATCTCTAAAGGACCCTATTCATTGTGCAATAATGCTTCTTCCAGATTTTGTAGACATGGGTCATAGCTGCAGTCATATCTGATGGACATGTCCCACCATGAGAAAAATAGAAAAATTGCACTGTAAATAGGGGTCTAACTCCATTTCTCATCAAATGCATTTGGTTGTACTAAGGCTCATGTACATGTAAGCTCTGATGCAGGGCTCAACAAAAAGGATTACCCACTTGTCCTGAGTAAGTAAAATGCCATGTCAGGCAAGTAAATCTGATACCTCTGGTAAAAAAGAAGAAATTATCTGTGGGTTTTATACTGACAAAACAAGATCATGTTGGACTTGGACTTCGAAAAACTGGAATGTACATTTTTCACTATTTTCTGACATTTTATAGCCTAAAAATAACCATTAACTTTAGTCTTTGTGGTTATTTAATAACTGCTGACAAAACAATCTGTATAGGGGCAAGTAACATGTGTCTTGGGGCGGGTAGATTTCTGACCCACTTACCGGAAACATTAACGTTGAACCCTATATTGTGAATTTATTGTACATAAAATCACTCCGTTTTGGTGAGTAAAATGCTGAAACATTGCAATGCTTGATTTTATGGATGTAAAGAAGAGGTCATTTGTTAAGAGAGACCAGGTCAACTTATCTTTATTTTAAGAACCTTTGTGTCTACTGGAAAAAATGCAATTAATACAATGATGTGTTATGTCAACAAATGAGCTCAAACTTATTGACTATTGTACAAGACAGACGCAGTCATAGTTTTGATCAAGAAAATTCTAGCCTACACCGGTAAAAACTTAACTGTCTCTGGTTTATTGTGTAAGAAATATTCAGCACTAAAGCTCAGTTGTACTGGTTGTGTCACCTATTCTCAAAAGTGGACCAGCTTTTCTAACAATCTACCTTTTATGTTGCTTCAGAGAGGTGATGGACATGAATCAAACCTGGGTCAAGTGCTTGGAAGGCAGATATGCTCACCCCAATACCACCACCATCACTGTGATAACTGGACAAATTCCACTGCACAGTCAGCTGTTTTTGTCCAGAAGTCAAGGAGAAGACGGGGGAGATTCTTAAGATGCCATTAAATTAAAACCCTCTACTGTCTTTAATTAGTCTGGCTCACTTGATGTAGTCTGAGTATAAGCCTGCCATTGACTGACTTGTTTCAGTCTGGCATCGCTGCATCCGCGATCTGAGTCCCTGGGAAAAAACAACCTCCGAGCTGCAACCTACACAATGAATATAGCAAGAAATTAGCACCTGGAATGATTGTAGTACAAACACAAACAAGCTAACAACTGTTACCTTTTCTTCAGTCAAACCTACACTTTGTTTTCTAATGCAGAAATCTGCATTTTTCACAGTCCCATAGTGGCTGTCAGAAGACAACTGTGCATGTTTCTTCTGGATCTCACCACTTAAAACAGCTTAACGTTGTCGGCAGGGTTTGAACCTGCGCGGGGAGACCCCAATGGATTTCAAGTCCATCGCCTTAACCACTCGGCCACGACAACCTCAATGACAACTTGGCATTTGGCATTTTGGCATTTATCACCTATTCTTCAAGCTGCTCTTCAGTCTAGCAGTACAGCAGTGGATACTTCTGTATCTCTCGCTAGAAGACAGCAGCAGACTGGGCACATCCCATGCCAGTTTGTGATGTTTTCAGTCAGGATCCTTTCATTTGCTCCTCTGTAGAAGTTTCCTTAAGAAAAAAAAAAGGAAACTATTTGAGTCTTCTTGACCAAGTTTGAGATGTGTGATGTCCATGACAGGTTCTCTGTGATGTTGATTCCCAGGAACCTAAAACTTTTCACCTGCTCCACTGATGTAGACAGGAGGTGTGCATCTTTTATCAGAAAATCAACAATCAGCTCTTTGTTTTTGCTTCTGTTTAGCAGTAGGTTATTTACGTGCACCACTCTGCAATGATTTCCTCCTGATATGAAGTCTAATCCTTGTTTTAAAACCTGCTCAGTGATGATGGTGTCATTCACAACAGTTCTCGAGATATTTCTGCCATATTAGTCACTTTTAATCTTACACACTGGAACTGTTTCCAACTCTCTGTCCCCTGTTCTGTTTTGCAGTCATTGCTGTGAGTTGCTTAGAGTTGACTAAACCAGAGTGCTGTAATCACACCTTGATTGTTATGAATATCAAGCCTGATGGAGATGTGGGTGGTTGAAACTGGAGCCTCATACATGCAAAGCATCCACTCAACCACTGAACTACGTCCTCTTTGTATAGATGCTTACCTAAACACAGAGAACATAGTTGACTAAGGTATATTTGTTAAGTTGTATGTAACTAATTAGTAACATTATAAAATACAGTAGATGTGTGTATGAAGATTATCAGCCATCTTCAATCAGAGTTTGAGAAAACTGTATCTAGGATTACCAAGTCAAAAGCGACTGAATTCGTTGTCTTTTTGGGTTGTTGAGGTCACATGTAGGCCTGCAAATAAGAATTATTTCCATTATTGATTAATCCGTGTATTATTGTTTGATAAATCAACGGATCTTGTAAAAATTCAGAAAATTGTGAAAAACATTCATCGGACATATTGGAATAAAAATTCAGTAAAGATTTTTAATAAATGATAGTAATGACAGTAACACCCTGTCACCCGTGTGTAATGGTTCAGGCAGCTTGTAAACATCCAGGACACTGTGCGTCATGTCATCCCCAAAACCTGTAACTGATCTTTATAATATTTATCACAATTTATCAGAGTTAGTGTCTGATTTTACTCTAAATTATTCTATACATTTTAATCTTTCTGATATGACACGATCGCCGCCATTTCTGCTGTCCTAGATTTTGCCCATTCTCACCTGGTCACAGACGTATGTTTCCAAATTGCTCAATGACATTAACCAAAAAGAAGCTGTTTTCTGGCAGAAAACATCTGGCAGGGTGCTTTGGAGCGCTGGGATGAAGCGTATGTGCAGCAATTGGAAAAAAAAAGAAAAACACTGCGCATGGGTATCATATTATGTTAGACATTGACATTAGCTATGAAGCTAACTTAATACTACGTTAACAGAGAGTTGTCAATGTCCAACCAATCTGCTCCCACAAATGGTATTTTTTTAGTCTCTGTTATCATAGTTTCTGTCTGAAGACAGACATGACAGAACAAGCTTCTCCTGCATTTTCTCTGTTGCCAGGGTGACAAATCCCCCATCGAATGTGACGGTGACTTCACCAGTGCCTTTCTGAAAAGTTTAAAGATTTTCAAAAATAAGTGCTCAGATCAAGCACCCAAAAAAGGTGAAGCTCTCTGAACAAAGACGCTGGTGCTCAATAAAAACCGCGTGGTTATGTCTTAAGCAATGAGTCAGTCAGATGGAAGTCATCAGATTGACACGAGCAGAGGTGTGAACTCTTGTATGATCTGCTTGGGAACGGAAATCAGGACAGCTGAGCTCTTTGTAATGACCAAGTTTTAACAACCAAGGAGATCCAACATGAAGGTAATCGTTGTCAGCAGGACTCGAACCTGCGTGGGGATACCCCAATGGATTTCTAGTCCATCGCCTTAACCCTCGGCCATGACAACTTGCTCTCAGTCAATATGGACATACATTGGTCATGTCTGTTGAACACTGACCTTCTGCTAGAGACGATGTATAAAACTAATAGTAACTGAGCAGGACATTGATCGCAGCTCGAAGGTTCAAAAAAACATGAGTGTGACATAGGGTCCATATTGAACTTGTGAGGGTTGTTGTTGTATAAGTAAAGGTGCCAGTAACTATAATTGATTTCAATAGTCCATCCAGGTTTTTTATGCACCTTTTAAATTTGTGCTAAAATTAAGTTAGTTAATTAAGTAGAAAGACAGAAATTAGAAAATAATTTTTAAGTTTTTACACTTAGCTAGGCTGAAAACCTTGGTGTATAAAAACAAAATAGTGAATAATGAAGCATGTGTTTCAAACATCCTGAAGCTGCTCCCTCAAAAAAAACATCAGATCTTTGAGGAGCATTTAGGAAACTGTGGCATCTCCGAAATTAATAAAGGAAACTATCAAGAATTCCATATTTCCATTGTGTTTTCTGGGGCTGTACCCGAGTCAGAATTTTGTCAATCACATTGGATTTGGCTGTTTAATATGGATATTCGACTGTTTGTTTCGATTTTTCATATAGACTACCAAGCAAGTATGGTTTCTCATGCTGTTTGCCCAAGTGCTCATTTTTCTGAGCAGTTTGGTTTTAATTAGTGATTTGATTATGTAAAAATGGGGTATTATACCATGATTGACAGCTGAGCTGTGCTTGCGATTGAGTCAGCCAGCTGTGTGGGCGGGAGCTCGATACCGTGGCTCCAACACTGGCCACTACTGTGCAAACTCTGGCTTCAAATGACGTCACCAGCACAAGATGGCAGCACTCATATCCGGGATATTTTGGCCTCAATTTTGTACAGTGGGTGGAAGTGGAGACATGTTATCTATCTTCATTTACAATTACAATGACAATTTCATTTAGTAGATGCTTTTATACAACACAACACAACACAACACAAGCAAGGATCTACTCAGGAGAAAACAACATGAGTCATGAAAGTTCAAGTCTGATAGGACAACTGTAGGTGCCTAAGATGCATTGGATTTTTATTATCATTATTATTATTGTTGCTTTTTTTCATGGATATATTGGACAGTCAATTAAGTCCAAAGGTGTTCACGAAAGCACTGGGTCTTCTGTCTTTTCTTCACAGACTGAAGAAAGTTAGGTTGCTTGTTCCACCATCGGGGAGCCACATTGGTCCCGTCCTGCCAGCTGACCCTTTTACACAGAAGTCTGTTCAGCTCTGACCTCCACAGGTGGATCAGAGGCAGAACAAAAATGCCCCACATTATGTGTCTCTAACTTTTATGCAACCAGTGAGGCAGCAGTCACTTTACAGGCTGTGTAAAGGAGGTTTCAGTCAGTTGATGGGGTCTCTGACTGACGATTGAAATCTTTGACTTTCACTGGGCAGCCCAAGAGTTTTCTACATCAGTGTTTGAGGTTTTCATTTAATTAAGTCATCTTTAATTAAGCTGGGGCCCTCTTTTTCTGCAGTGGTATATCGGCACCACTTACTGCTTATCTTGATGAATGAACTCCTAATAATCACATAACATTAGCGGATGGAAATAAACACTTATTTTCATTTGCCTTTGCAGATTTTCTCAAAATTATCTTAAAATTTGTGCTACAGTTGGATGGAAACATGGCATCTGTCTGTGACCACTGTGCCAAGCACAATTTTACAACTAATTTCATTCTATAAAACAAAGAATTAAAAAGGAAAAGGTGGTTGAATAATGCTGCCACAATGTTTTTGCTCTTTTTGCTCCTCTTGTTCTCCTGCAGGACTAAAATTGTCCCTGAGGGATTCTGAAATATTGTTTTTCCCCACTAAATATGATTTGCAGGATTTATATAAATTAATCACCATTAGTTACCCCATCTTTATGAATTACTTTTATTTACCAGAGATAAGAAATATGACAGATAGCAGATTCTGAGAATGCAGGGTCTTACTGGGTAATATGGCATAAACATAGGGGTAATATATTTAAATCACACACATTAGATATTTAATGTCTATTAACTCCTGCAGTGTGCCATAAATCTTAATTGCAGGAAACTGGCTATGGAGGTTACACATGATAGCTGCTTGGACCATCATTAGTCTTAATGGAGACAGTAAAGACATTGTGAGTGTGTGTGTTATGTGCACAGCCACATAGGTTAAAGTCTGTAAATTAATGGTTGTTGCATTTATATAATGACTGTAGCTGTTTACATGCTGATTATGAATTTGGGTTGGGGGCACTGCCACGACAAGATGAACGGGACCTGACTGCGGCACTCGCTACATACTGGCCCACTTATAACAAGTTGGTGTCAGGTATTTATTTTCTGGATACATTTTGTGAATAAAAAACAGTAACACACATGCTTTTGCCCTCAGACACAACTTGTTTTACATGCATGCAGTTCTTCCATTCTCGGTGGGTGCTGATAGTAGAACCAGTCTTCTAGTCACTGAGCAGGTCTTCTGATGCATTTGGGAGTCCAGTGCCTTGCTCAAAGGCACCTTGACGGCAGTTGCACTCAGTTTCCTCTTTCACATTCCTCCAGCTGGTTTGATGATATGAGCAACAGTTTTCCCATCAAAATCCCACTTGACCCATGTTTACTGCCCCACACTTGATTTGATTTGGCAGCTGGATTCGCAAATCACGAGATCACATGAGAATCCATCTTGCCAGGCTTCAAGTTACCCGTTTGTGTCTGCACCAAAAGTGGTACAGCCAATCAGCTGTCCTAGGAGGGACTACTGCCGGCATGGTTTTAAGTGTGGCGACAGCAAGAAGTGTCCATGGAAGTGACTCTTTTCGAATAAACAATGGCAGCTAGCGTAGATGAGGTTAGCATAAGTTCTGTGATAGCATCAGTTATATCAGAACTTGAGAGTATTTCTTCATTGAAAGAAAAGCAAAGAACGACACTGACGGCTCTTCTCCCGACTGGCTTCGGCAAGAGTTTGATCCGATTGAGTGAAGTTAGCTCATGGTTGATGTGATGGACAGATGGTTGCCTGTAAAGTGTTGTTTGAAAGTGCCTGCCCTTCTCTGAACAGTTTCTGAGGATGACTTCCCAGATGGTTTTGTGTAGCAAACCATCTGGCATAACAGGTTATTCAGTCCTGTAGCACTGCAATAAATCCTGCCTTTTTGAGGCTTACAATATATAGTTTTGTGCAATGAAAAATATCAACATTTAAAACAAAAACTGTGCAAGATTCTTTCTACCAAACTACACCCGCCAACCATATCACTTTGTGACAACACTGGATGTTAACATTGATAGTGTCCTCCTCATTTGAGCTGTAACCTCTCACCCATGAGTAAATGCATATTTCCTTCTGAGCACTAAGACAGTTGGTAGTTGTAGTTCAGTAGAAAGAAAAAAGTTTTTTACATGAAACTGCTCACAGCACGGTCTGTGGGTTATATTTTTTGCTTTTTTCTTAGCTTGGAGCATCACAAGCTGAGTGTCTTCTAGTTCCAATATATTGAGTGTTTTTTTTTTTTTAAAGTTGCCAGCCAGTTCCAGCATTTTTGACAACATTCACTGATTTTTCAACACCCACAGAATATTCAGTTCCATGAATATGAAAACATGGAATATATCAAAAGGAAGAACAGATGTGATAGTTTCAGGCACAAAACATGTTTTCTAACTTTATTCATTCTTTTTAATAGGCACTTGAATGTTGGTTGGTTGCATCAAAAACCCACTTTTCAGACAAAAAGCAATTTTGTGAAAGAGACATTTTTATATATCAAGTTCATGTTTTT
>JAJHUR010090328.1:32184-60284 GCA_027495735.1 Lutjanus campechanus | reverse complement strand
TTTGGTGATGAGTCTGTAACATCTCTACCAGAGGGAAACTGTTTCAAACAGCAGCTCAGGCATGTGACACTGATCTGTGTTATGATTCTGTCCTGTAGGAACGGGTGCCACACTGGCACCAAGTTTCAGTACCCAACCGTAGTATATACTGTATGTGGCAGAAGCATTAGGCCTGTTAGTGACTTCCTCTTTAGACGCTGTAAAGGAAGCGTGGCCGACCACAGCGAGGGGCCAGGTTGTGTCACCACTTTCAGCTCTGAGGAGGATGTAGCTCTGCAAAAGATTGATAGCTCATATGAGAGGATTTGATCCACGTTTACTGCAGTCTGAAGCATCACTTGACTGATGCAAGAAGGATAACTATTGCAAGAAAGTTATTTTAAAGCCTCCGTCATTTGAAGGATGAATTGAGCTTTGTTCTCCAATAGGAGAACTATTTCTACCATCATAAATGATCTTATATTTACAAGACAATCATATGTGGCCATGAATCAGTTTGGTATTACTTGTGTTAGTGGATGTAGGTTACTTCATGTTTAGTCCTCAGTCAGGAGAGGTGGGTTTGGGCTGGTATGATGGGTATTAAAGAGGAGGTCTTTTCCCAAAAACTGCCATATTGTGGATTAAAAAACAAATTTGATGAAGGACTCATTAAGAAATTGAGAAAGAAAATTTGAATGAAAATTCAGCTAAACAATGCATCCATGTAATGGAAAAAAATCATGGTTTTTGTGGCGACTTATGGTTTTTCTTCACATTTGAGAAGCTGAAATCAGAATTTGGATATTTTTTATTAAATAATTACTCAAGCCGATTGATTGATTGATTAAAATAGTTGGCGTTTAATTTAATAATTGGTTAATCGTTGCAGCTTTAACAACAAAATATTAAAGTTCCTTGTAGCAGCTTTAACTGCTAAGAGTTTAAAGTTTACTTAAATATATAAATACAAGACACAAATTTACATAACATTCGCATAATAGATTAAACATAACTGAACTACACTAATTTAACACTAATAGCTTCAAGCTGCAGACATTCTTTTGCAGACATACGATCATATTCACTAACCAGAGGAAAAGCTGCTGTCGTCATCATCAGTGCTGTCAGACACGTCACATCTAGTGATTTATATCTATGTGACCCAGTGCAGAGACCAGCGACGCCCACACTGCTGGTTGATGTGTTTGTCATGGAGGAAAGCCCAACCGATATATCGGTCAACTGAGATTGTCGGCTGATATCACTGCTATATCAGTATTATCATATATATCGTCCAATATTCACCAATATGAAACAGAACATAAAGCAGATTGTTTTTGTTTGCTTTATAGGCAACGGTTCATTGATATTTGATTCCTTTTCATAATTCAGGTTTAATATATACATTTTGTTCTATTTGTGGTTTTTTATGTATAACATTTAAAATATACTGGCTCAGTGCTCTGATATAATTTCAGACAATAAATTTTATTGATAAATTGATAAATTGATAAAAAAAAAAATGTGTTTACATTCTATATTCTGTATCTTACAAAGAATATAGGTTAATATATGACCCTTTTTTTTGAGTGAATTACAGCCACATTAGGGTTAAACAATTAATGGAAGTTTTATCAAAATCACAATATGGCCTGCTCCAATTTTCAAATGGCAGGAGACGCAATATTTGTTAAAGGCAAAAAGTGTGTCAAAATACCATTTTAAATTAAATTTCCTGGCCTACACATCATCTTCTACAGACTTAAGAAAACATCTTTGTTTGGGACAGATACCTGCAAAAATCACACTATAATAATAATAAAAAATAAGAAGAATGATGCAAAAAAATGTGAATGATGTAAAGATTATTATTTCCTCTAATATTAGAAATAATATTGCAATTGCAGACCACACTTTTGACCGTTCATCTTGGCGTTTTAACCTTGTTTACAGTGGCTATGAGCTAACGGTAGTTTACCTGCTGCCCGAGCCATGTGGAGAGAATGCTGCTGTAATGTTGACCAGGGCTGCAACTAAAGATTGTTTTCATAGTCGATTAATCAGTTGTTTCTTTTCTAGATTAATCAATTAATAGTTGTTTGTTTAAAAATGTCAGAAAATGGTGAAAAATCTTAATCAGTGCTTCCCAAATCCTAAGATGACATTCGAAAATACCTTGTTTTACACACAACCCAACAGAGGAGTAAAGAAAACAAAAATATTCCCATTTAACAGGCTGGAATCTGAGAATTTTGACTTTCCTTCTTAAAAAAAATATCAAAATAGTTGGCGATTAATTTAATAACGATTCGATTAATCGTTGCAGCTGTAATTTTAACTAGCTGATCGGTGATGTGTCTGTAACGTCCTCACTAGAGGTGAATGATTTCAATCAGCAGTTCAGACGTGTGACACTGAAATGAGGCGCCGTGATCTGCATTGTGATTCAGTCCGGTCAGTAGAGGAGGGAGTTTCAGAACCCAACCCTAGTTTTATGTTTTATGTTTTTGTGACATTAATGTTGACGTTATATCTGACGAGGTTGTTGCTTTGAAACCAGATGAACTCTACATGTTGATGTTACTTTGTTCTCTCCTATCAGATACACAAAGGCCTTTAACATTAACACACAGCCAAAACAACCAGCAGCATTATTTTAGTGATTTTTGATAATAAATGTTAAGGTCAGAGAAACCTGACTTTATGTTCTACCTGCCAAGAACAACCAGGAGTGTATTGTGGAGTCAGTATTGTATAATAAGAGCACCTATTTTATGTTTTATTTGTGTGAGGCAGATTTGTGTTGTATCGGAGGCCCACACGGAGCAGTCCTTCTCCAAAGTGTATTTAAAGGTCGGTGTAATCCCACGCTGCTGCGTGCTGAAGCCAAGTCAATCAGAAAGTCTGGTTGTTAACGGACTACTAGTTTGGCAGTGGTAGGAAGTGGTTTTCATGTTGCTTCACATCCTCTGCCAGCCAAAATGATCTACATGCTGCTTTGTACCGTGTAGTTTTTGTAGTAGAGGATACAGGTTAGTGCGCTTTTGACTCCTCATACATTTTTATTTCTCTCATGGTGCATTATTTTCATTGTAGACGTTATATATCAGCCTTATAGAGGTGTATAAAACATCCTACGCCAAATGTCACAATTTCATTCAAGACTTAATTCAATTAAAATGTTAATTATACTAAATGGACTGATTATTAACCATGCAGCTGCAGCCCTGTGTTCTAGAAATTTCACTTACAGATACTTATTTTGTTTTGACTGACTATAAGTTGCGGCTAATGTGAAATATGTCGTCTGGATCATGTTTACAAGCAAAATCTTTTTATGAAGAAAAAAGTGCTACATTTTTGTTTGTGTGGAGTAGGGCTGGGTATTGTTGAACAAAAAGATATTGACACTAGTACCAGAACAATACTTTCTTCTAAACCAATTTTATCAGATTAGTTTTAGCAAATTAAACCTATATTACACATTATCTTTAGCTTCATTTTTCAGCTCATTTTCACAGTGAAAGCATAACATAACAAAAATATAAGCTTATTTACCACCGTGTTGTTAAACTTAAGTTGTTTATTTCGACTCTTTATTTTTATGTTATGTTCTGACTGCCTGCAGCAAGGTTAGGCATTTACTAACAAATACAAATAAAACAAAATATTAATGGCTTTTTGCTGCATAGTGCAGCTGAAGATGGGAAAGGAGGCATGAAGGAGAGAGGACGACATGTAGGTTATCAAACCTGTGCCGCTGTTGAGTCCTCAGTACATGAGGCGGATGCTCTATCAAGTGAGCTGTCGAGGCAGAGGCCAAAATATCTCCTTCATTTTGTTTTTATGATGAACCCTTTATATTCTTTGTTGACTTCGGTCTGCAGGGTTTGTTCTGCAGCTGAGAAGAAAACTGCTCTCATTTTCTCTTCTCTTTTTCTGTGACTTATCCTCTTCTTGACAGTCGGCTGCTCTGGGCCGCTTATGTCCTCCGTGCACACTCACAATGTAAGCTCGTTTTAGCCTGGCTTGAGTTGGCATTGACCAGACCAGGCTAAACTGTGTTGGTGGAACAGCTTAAGCCTCGAGTGGAAGTTGAAGTTAATTCACGCCAGGCTTTTTCGCTTACAGTACACGCAGACTTATTTATCAGCCTTGATGGAATACGTCCCTGGTGTAGGTCAACCTCAAATAAATCTACCAGCCTGATTACAGACCACCGAATCACTGCAAACATGATCACATAGAAGTGAAAACGAAATAGCGCTCCAATCTGATCAGGCTACTTAATTTATATACCTGTTGTCAAATACAGTCATTTTTTATACTTAATACTGTAGGATTTATGTTTCAACCATGCATTTCTGTACCTGTAGTGGTCTCTAGCAATGCAGATAATTTAGTTTTTTTAATCTGCTGAGGTTTGGAGATATCATCCTCTGAGATTTGTGCTGCCACCCCAATACAATAAAGGAACTTAATCTTGTAAAGCTCGGTGAAAAACGGTGATATGTATGATTATAAACACACAAACAATTCTTAAAAAGAAGAAATTAGCTGTGTAATAGTGTCATTCAACTGAAGATGAATAAAGAAACAGCACCTCAGGAGGTGAGCTGATACAGTGTGCTTCGGTCATTTTACACTGTAAACAGAGTAAAGGTGTTTATTTGTGTCTGGTTTCAGGTTATACTGCATCTCAGTTGTGTTTTGTAAATATTCTTCTGTCCTTTTGTGTCAGGAGGCGGGAGGATGTCTGTGGAGGTGGACGTGTTGCTGCAGGAGGCGAAGGAAAGCATCGAGGCGGCCCAGAACTACCGCAGCGAACTCCAGCAGCGCCTGCATGGCCTCAACCAGGCCCGCAAACAGGTACCACCACCTGCTCACACACATCATATACGGATTTAAAACAGACTAAACAGACCCGACAGCGCCACCATTTGGTTAACGTCACTTGATTTCACTTCATCCTTGGAGAAAAATAGCTCCAGCTGATGTTTCCCCCCTGAGATATGAGGGATTTTCCCCCCCTGACCACCATCTTTCTACACTCTCACACACTCTGTATTTCAAATAAACTCAACCAGGCCCAGGGCAGAATGGAGTGTGTTTGCCTCTGACCCAACAAAATCCCAGTAGAGTATACTCTTTTTCTCCGTCTCTGCTATCTCTTCCTTCCTCCTGCCGCCTAGATTTATCCCTCCAGCTGCTCACAGTAAACAATGCTGCTATTTCCTGTTGTAATGGACGGAGAGGAGGGATGAAGGAGGCGAGAGAGAGGAGACTGACTAGGCCGGATTCTCATTTTTCATCTGTCAAACAAAAAAAAGTAAAAGAAGAATTAAAATCATTCATTTTGTTTTGTTCTGAATTCTAGAATACAGTTTGTATGATCACTATGGCTGAGTATCAGTTCAGATTGTTTTGATTTTAGACCTGATTTTGGTCTGAAACTTTGCTTTGGGGAATAAAAACATCAGGGCTGGGACGATATCTCCTGATTCAATGCTATCATGATACTAGCTGTTCCTGCTCATCAAGCTGGTGCCATGAGAGAATAATAAACATAATAAGATGTTAGAGCAGAGGAAATATATGCCTCAAAATCTGAGCACACGTGTTGTTTTATGTTGAGCATGTGAAGTAAAGTGGAACCTTGTGTTTAGATAATATACCCATGATCATTATGCTAATGTGAGTTAGCACGTCAACAGGAATTACCATTATGCCTTAGCATTGAGCTAACGGACTCAGTGCTAGTTATTTACATATTAAAAAATCAATTCAGGAATTGTAAAAAAAAGAATCATGATTAATTAAAATATTTGATGAATAATTTAATAATCGATCAATTATTGCAGATACAACTTCAACTTTATTTTTGTACCTGGAGTCGCTCCTGATGGTCCATCAGTTCAAGTGGGAGGAAACAACTTGCTTCAACCACAGATCGTATATTAAACGGGATCTCAACCAATTTAATTTACAGTCCAGGCTCCAACTTTGCTATTTGGACTCCAGTTCTCATTTTTGCATGCGCAATTGCAACATATTGCTCCTAAAAATAACATTTAACAGCAAAACCACAAATCGTGGTCTTTAAAAGTCAAAAGTTGGTGCAGTCCTACTTCAGCATTCATACAAATCAGATAAATAATGCCTAAAATAGTATAATAATATAATGCACTAGCTTTTCCCCTATTTTTTCTAATCCACAGTCACAGACATTGCATAGAGATCAGATTCTTTAAAGTAATTAAAAACATTTTTTTGTGTCTGCGACCCTTTGCCCGATCCCAGCTGTCTCATCATACATTAACTTGGATGGAGTCTGTGGTGGCGGGGTTTCTTTCCCACAGAAGACATGTCTCACCACCAGATTAAAGGAATCCAGGAAACATGACACACACACACACACACACACACACACACACACACACACACACACACAGACAGAATAAGAAAGGAGACAGCAGAGTGTGTGTTTGGAAACTCAGACAATACTATCACGGCAGCATCTTGTTCTTGTGAGAGGAGTCATCCAAACATTTGGGAAAACTCTTTGTCCCGTCAGCTCCTCCCACGTTTGATAATGTCTGCTCGTATTTTTAGTCTGACTATTATTTTAGGATCCTCAAAAATTTTTGATCGTGGGTCGTCTGCTGCGTGCTGATGCTCGTCAGGAAGTGATGTATTATCTCCCCCAGTGGAAAAGGTCCTGTGTCTGCTCAACGAACACACACTTACACACCCAGAGTGTGTTTCCATTCTCATAGTCATACCGTCCCTGTTTTATCAGTGCAGCAGTTGTCAATCAGCCTCTTCCGTTTCCTGCTATCTCTCTATCACTCTCTCTGCGCACTCGTTGTGAAAGGCATGGACCTGTGTGTGTGTGTGTGTGTGTGTGTATATATAAAAGTGTGTTTTGCAAAGAGGAACTGAAACAAGACCTCGACCGCCGATGACAAACTAGCAAGCTTCCTGACAAGCGACTTGTCACTGAGGGTTGTCTGTACTTGCACTGTGTATGGCAGAATGTGTAGTAGTAGTTGTAGGGCTACTTAATTACACAAAAACCATAATGAAGACCATTTAACACAATTGCTAATTAACTTTGGAAACATTGTCATTTACTGAACTTGTCTTTTTAAAGGGATAGTTTAAATTACTAGGCTTGTATGAGGAGTACAGAGCTGAATTTTATTGCCAACTATTTTCATAATCGATTCAAACAGGAAATCTGTTTGAACAAAATAGAGCTGCAACTGAGGACAGTTTTCATTGTCATTTCATCTATCTATATATATCAGATATATATATCAGATAAATATATCTGGACGTCCTCAAATGTCTTATGTCCACAGCGCAAAGGTATTCAGTTAACTGTGATAAACAGGTAAAGAAAAAAAACAGAAAATATTCACATTTAAGAAGCAGGAATCAGTGAGTTTTGGCCCTTTTTCCCTCAGAAAAATTACTCAGATCGATTAATCGAAATAGTTTGCAATTAATCAATTAATTCATCAACTCAATTGTAATCTGTCCAGATGTTTCAGTGCTGAACGATTGACTGGTATCGCCTCCTTCTTACCTACTTCCTCTTCTCTGTGCTCTTCAGGTTCGGGGCAGCTCAGGTCAGGCCCGCGAGGCCCTCAAGCGGCACTTCGCGGAGCTCCAGGCGGCAGCGACGCGGTTACTGACGGAACGGTTGACCACCCTGCTTGCTGAGGTGGACGCCATCGAGGCGGAGAGCGTCAAACCGCTCGATGACTGCCAGAGCCTCATTGAGCACGGGGTGGGCCAGGCTGACGAGCTGCTGAGAGAGGGTGGGTCCCTGAAATACAACATTTAGATCTGAAAAACTTTTCTGTTTTTATCAGGACAGAACAAAGGAATGCCTGTTTTTTCGCTGTTGTTATGTGATAATAAAATATAATCTTTTAGTTTTGGACTGTTGGTCGAGCTAAATAAAACATTTATCCAGGTCACCACGGCAATTTTACCAATTTTCTTAAATTTTTTGGGGTTAAACAATCAAAGTGAAACAGTGAAATTAGAAAATAATCTCTGTAATCATCAGATAAGAAAGTCATGCATGTGTCAAATATGTCTGTTTCTGTTTCTCCAGGGGAAGCAGCTCTGCGTTGTGGTCTCGGGGAGAAGGAGGACAAACTGGGCAGTTTCACGAAGAAGGCCATGCACATCCAACTGGACAGGTAGGACGGAGACATTCTGTGTGACTGCAGGTGTTTCCATCCATCGAGCTAAACAAATCACGTGCTGTTCTTCCACTGTTGAAATCTTTTCTAACCGGTTCTGCGTGTTCTCCAGCCTACCTGAAGTTCCGGCGTTGGTGGACGTGCCGAGTGTTTCGGCCCAGGTGGACGACTCCCTGCTGGGTCTGCTGAGGGACCGCGTGTCCCGCCACGGCTCCGTCTCCTCCCACCCGCCCGTTCAGATCGAAGAGCTGCAGGAGAGACCGGGCAGCATCCTGGTCCGCTGGTGTAAGGTCAGCTGGGGTGGAGGGGATAAAAACAGAGAACAGACTCACATGTTGAACATATAAATGTAATTATTATCATACGTGTGCATCAGGTGGATGAAGACTTTGCTGCAGCGGATTATCGGCTGCAGTACCGGCGGTCTGGCAGCGGCGGGAGCCAGTATGAGGACGCCTACATTGGTCGGGACTGTGAGTTCCTGGTTCTCCACCTCGACCCTCACATTGATTACCTGTTCAGGGTCTGTGCTCGCGGGGAGGGTCGCACAGAGTGGAGCCCCTGGAGCATCCCACAGACTGGATACACCACACTAGCACCGCACGGTGGGTGGAGACTGTGTCAAGATATTCTAAATTAAATGTCTTGCACATTTTGTTCTACAGTCTTTAGAGTGCCCTGCACTTTAGTGAAAAGAAATGTATTCATTTAAAAAAGAAGAAGCAATGAAATCCGACTGAAACAATACAACTCTTGAGATCTTGTTAATAAGCGTGTGTGTGTGTGTGTGTGTGTGTGTGTGTTCTCTCTCTCCATCAGAGTGGTGTCCAGGCACTGAGGGCTACATCCTGAGCAGCAGGAGAAACATCGCTCTGCGGAACGACTCCTCCCAGTCGCGCTGCCCCGTCCTCTACTCCAACGCACCCACGTACTTCTGTGGCCAGACGCTGACCTTCAAGTAAGAAACACTGACCCATTCAGATATTTATAGATTTATTTATGCCCTCAAACTGGAAGATTAATTTGATTTGATTATCTTTTCTCCTTTTACGACAGTAAACAGAGTATATTTGAGTTCTGGATGAAACAAGACATTTGAGGACGTCATCTTGGGCTTTAAGAAGCACTGATCGACAATTTCTGACATTTTATGGACCAAACAACTATTTGACTAATCAAGAAAATAATCAACAATGAATATAATCAGTAGTTGCATCCCTAATTGAAACATATTGAGCAATTGGCTGTACTGTTATCCCAAGATTATTAGATGTGGATCTGTGAAATCTTGTCTATTTGGAAATTTACAGTAATCTGATGAGTGTTTTTGTCTTATATTGTGTGTGTGTGTGCATGCGTGTAGGATCTCTGCAGCAGGTCAGATGGACCACAGGGACAGTCTGGGCGTTTGTGTGGACAGCCAGAAGGGGGCGGAGTCACTTCAGAGAGACCAGGCCGTCTGCATTTCAACCAATGGTACGCTGGCACAGACAGCGAGTGTCATTTTGTCTTTTTGTCATTGTCAGACTAAATTACCTTTGTTCTGTTGCTCAACCTGCACTTAAACTATCTGTTCCTAAAAGTTTCTACAAGGAGATTTCAGAATCGTGTTTAGACTATTAAATCTAAACAAAATCAAGAAAGTTCCTTGTAGTGGCTTTAAAAGGACAGCAAAGACAGGGAAGAAGGTTGTTGGCTAGTAAACAATGCAGGTTTAAAAATGTTTGTCTTATGAGGAAGGAAATGCAGTCAACACATTTGTTTGCCCTCCTGTAAACACACACACACATACAGTTTTAGTTTCAGTAACACTGAATGTAAACATAACTTTCTTGTTTACAGGAAAATTCAACATTACTTTGTAATCATCTTGCGTCTTTTTATAGCACAACTCTGTTCAAACTAAACTACAATTGAAAGGGTATTTCAGACTTTTTTAAAAGGAGTGTAAAGTATTTATCCACAGTTATTGTATTACCTACAGTAGATGGCGGTCGACGCGCCTTTAGTTTAGAGAAGTGGGAGGAGTACTGGTGTAGGAAGCTAAGCAATGTTCTGCTGTGTGGACAGGGTCAGCAGCAAAATGTATTTTAGCCACCTTGTAGCTCTCAACAACAACGCAGATGCAGTTCAGTTCTTTAAAATGGGTGTTTATTACTCTGGCTTGTCTCGTTTCTCTGCTCCATCCTCGCCTTAGTCACGCCATCACGCCTTGAGAACTGTATTCATGAATAAACAGCAAAAAACATCTTAATAAATTATGAGGCATTAAAATGAAAGTAAACATAAATGATGCTCAGCATCAACATAAAACACAAGAACATTTTACAAATTGAATAAATACCTTGTTGTGAAAAGAGGTTTAAAGTCTTTGAAAGTCCTTTTACCGCCTGACGGAGCATCAAATGTCAGTGTAACTTGACTGGATAAAACCAGACCCTTGTGAGACAACGCTCACCTTGTTTTGTATACAGCTCCTCAGTTAACTTCACTGCAGTGGCACAACAAGCGGGAACCATTAGTTCCAGACAAGAAACGCATAATGTAGACAAGGAACTAATGAATATGTGGTTACAACGGTTTAGTTATTTTAATTACTTTTACCTGTTAAACATCATCATCATTTAAACACATCAGTTTTTAACCTTACATTAAATGGATTATTTACTTATTTATTGGATGAATTGGATTTATGAATTAATTATCTGTGTATCATGAACACAGAATTTATGTAACAGCACTTACACCCCTAAACATAATCAGTATCAGTTTCGGTGTATGCTATGTTTAGAATATTATTACATTACAATTCAGAGACAAATGCTCAACTTTTTATTGCAGTAAATTATAAAAGAGACTTTAGAGATTCAGATTTTGCATGAATGAGATGATCTGAGGTGTTAAAACTGTTAAATGAAGTGATGTAACAGTCGTGTGTCGATGTTCAGGTGCTGTATTTGTCAACGGCAAAGAGATGACCAACCAGCTGCCGGGCATCACCGTGGGCTCGGCCGTGACCTTCGACATGGAGGTGGTCAACCTGTTTCCCATCAGCAACAACAACCTGAGCGAAGGCGGCAACTTCAAGCTGAGGGTGACCATCGGCTCAGGGAACCGGGAGGTGGTGTTCGATTGGCTGGTGGACCAGGCGGTGGACTGCCTCTTCTTCGGCTGCTCTTTCGTCCACTCTGGCTGGAAAGTGCTCGTGTTTTAAAGGGCACGATCACTCAAGTTTTTTTTTTTTTTTTAAGCAAAGACGGATCCTTTAATCTGCTGGTGTTCAGGAGCCCGTCACACCAGCTCAGTTATTTCCTCATCTGTTGTTTTGCTCCTCTCACACCCGAGCTGCTGACAGGGAGACGAGTCTGAGAAAAAAAAAAAAGAAGAAAAAAAATCAGTCATTTCTCCCCAGAAGTTCATCCAGATAAGTTTGCCTGTAATTCGATGGTTCGTTATGAAATCTGGAAAATCTAGATCTCTGTCAAGCTGTCCAGACATGAAAAATTCCTGTGAAATGGGTTAAAATAACCTGCATGACCTGGAAAACAGTAAACAACAGCTGTGAGCTCACATCGGAAGGCTGCAGTTTAAGTAAAACTCCGTAAAAGCAGCTGCCGCCTCTATCCTGCAGCTACAGCGACAGTTTGAGGAGCCATTTTCATAAAGTTCATCATGGTAACTAGATTTAATTAATTTCTGTTTGGAGAAGAGAGTTAAAGCTGCAGTTCATGATGCTGCAGAAGGAAGCAGAAAACAGATTATGAGGATTACAGACAAATAAATATATTCTCGTTTCTGATTGGCTGCATTCATCAGTTTTGCTCCTACTTTTGGGATTTAAAACAGCTGTTAGCTTCTTTGACTCCAGAGGTGCAGATTCAGTGTGTTTACATGCATTTATAGTGATTAACTCGCCTGATATCAGACAGGATTGTCAGCTCGTTACACTTCATTTTCATCCTCAGTCAAACATTAATTCTTCTCTAACGGATTTCTGTGGAAGAGGGGGATTTGACCTTCAGCCAGTGACACCACAGACGTTTTAAACGTAGACGCAGCATTGACCGCTTTGGCTTGCTGCTGTTAAATTGACATCACTGCCATTTTGAAAAGGACGAGACTGACCTGTGAACAAATACATGTAAATGGGGGAGCTGCGTATATTCAAGGTTCATGATCAAACTGGATCATGTTTCTTACTCCACATAAGTCATGAACCTTGAATTTCCCCCTGGAGAAAAAACGATGACTCTGCAATATACACTCATAACTGGGCTTCTAATTAGCTTTAACGTGTGCGTATTTGCCTGACAAACACTTCAGAGGGGTTATATTATCCTTGTGACGACAGAGTACGCTATATGGAGGATTCTTTCACTGCTTTACCTTGGGAAACCATAGTTACGTAAGCCAAATACTGCTCATTCCAAACCTACCAAACTCCATAGGCAAAATCAGTCATTTTACCTCACAGATCACAGGAGTTGCTGGTCTACTGCTGCCTCGATTGGTTGTGTTATTGTGTGACTTAGTGAATCCAAATGAACCTTTTAAAACAGTAAACACACAATAACACAAAGAAACAAACCGATCGAGGCAGCGGTAGACCAGCGACTCCTGTGTTCTGTGATGTAAAAAATTACTGATTTCACCTATGGACTTTGGTTGCTTTCGATAAAGTGATATTTGACTTATTTAATGGCGGTTTGACGGCAAAGTAAAGTGGTGAAGATATTTTAAATATGGCATACACTTGAGTTTTGTTTAGGTGGACCTAAAATAAGTTTTGCTGCTGACTCTTTCCACAGCAGTTCATTACTGAGCCTCCCCACTGGTGCCTTATGGATAAAAACCTCATACAACCAAGTTAAAGCCTTTTGCATATATTAAACACAGGGAACTCGTATTTTGAGCATTTTGTGCATGTAAACGTACTGACTGCAGCTCGGAGCCTCTCTGGGAGGAAATGCGACTGATCCCGATGATTCCAGACTCCGTGTAAACCCTGTCGGTGTGGAGCTGCGTGACCCGACAATGATCCAGCTTTTCTTCAGTCTTCAGGGAGCCACGTCAGAGAACTGATGTTTGTCTTCATCACAGCTTCTTTAAGGCTTTTAGTTTCAGTTTGATTCTCGGAGGCCTTCTCACGAGGTCGGCGGTTTGTTTACAGCTTCTTCTTTTTTTGTTTTGTTTTTTATTTGGTGTCTCCCTCGCTGAGGGGAACGATTGTTCTATGCATCGTCTTAATTTAGCTGTAGTAACAGATGAAAAAGCCTGTCAGGACACACACACACACACACTGTTCCTCTGAGGCGACGAGATAATAGATAAGTTAAGTTTTGTGTTGTTTTTTTTGGAGCAGCAGGAGAGCGTGTTACATTCTGCAGCTGCTGGTCTTTTTTAATTATTTTTTAATGTTTTTATCTTAACAAAAACCCGTCACTGTGAAAGTCACACCTCGCTTTGCATTTTTCTTTTTCCTCCTAAACTTTTAAAGGTTTTTAAGGGACAGTTCACCAAAAACACAAACCAGCCAGAGCGTTATCTGTCTGTCTGAGTTTTGGGGCGAATTTTGCCGATTTGGAGCTCAGTGAAAGAAGTTTTGAGGTGGTTTTTAAAAAAAAAAAAATTGCAGAAGGATGCTTAATGGGTAATTCTGATATTTCTAAACCTGGATGCTATGTTTTTTAATGCATGTTTTGGGGTCTGAATGACAAAATGTTATTGATTTGATCCAGTAAATAGCCTCAAAACGGGCTGCAGATTTTTGCAATGTAATCCTTTGCCCGTCAAAGTACGTCCAGATTGTTATTGTGTGTGTCTGACAACATTTTTGGAAGGATCCCTACAGAGATGAACCTTTTCAGACAGGGAACAACAGCTGTTGTATTGCTGATGGAGAAATTATGAATAACTAAAAACGTTTATAAGTTTAATAAATGCCTCTCTACGAATCAACTCCATTGACAAAATTAGTAATTTTACCTCGCAGACAACAGGAGTTGCTGGTCTCCTGCTGCCTCGGTAGCTCAGCCAGTTTGTGTTGTTATGCAACTTTGGTGTTTTAACACTAAAGCTATTTTTTCTGTCTCCATGAAGAAAACTGTTCAATAGTTTTAAATATTAGTGAGTAAAAGAGTTTGACAGTTTTTTTTAGCTTTGGACTCTGGCACAGACAACGCTCCAGGGTAAAGAAATTCTCGTTGTTTTTGGTGAAACTGTCATCTTCAGCATAATCAAGTTGTTACTTTGAATTATTTCAGCTTTTTGCGTCGACAATCCTAACAGTATTTACAAATCCTGTTGTTTTAGCTACATGTATGAGTGCTGAATCTGCCTCGTTCAGTCCAGTTTACACAGTCTGACTCATTACTGCTGTTAATAAGAGTGGGCCTCATGTGAGTAAATCTCTTCTTCTATGGTGGTGTTGATACACAATATGATTTGACCTGAAAACAACAGAAAAACGACGAACGTTGTGGATCTTGTAGAACATTTTAGCTGTTTATAACCAAATGAGAAGTTCAGTTTAGTGTCTGTTTCCATTCAGCTATTGAGCAAATTTTAAGGGCACTTTCAAAAAGTTGGCATCAACAAGGCTGCGACTAATGATTATCACCGTTTTCCAATTACTGTCCAAGAGTCCAACAGTGAGACCTCTGAACATCGTGACAAAAAAGATCTTTTTCAACTTGAAAAGTTGTAGAGACAGAAAACACACACTGGAGAAGATCAAGAAAACAAAACTGTAGAAAGTCTTGTAGTCTTGAGGTTGCTCCGTCTGTCTTTCTGCTGGTTTTTACATTTCATCTTGTTTAAATTTGAAATAATAAATATTAGTGGGTGTTTTTCCTGCACACAGCCACCGACTATTATCAGGTTTCAATGATACAGTAGAAACTTCTTTTGGGCCCACCTCTTCCTCAGCTCTCGTTCTTCAGAGACGTTTTGTTTTTCGGCTCATCTGAGCTCGGTGTTTTGTCTTTGTGGAGGACAGTGTAACGCTGGATGCGTCCAATCGATGGTACAGATTTCCTGAAACCAGTGAACACAACCTGAGTGCATCTTCTTCCTGCCTGAAGGAGGGAAAACCAGTGACTGAACCACACCGAAGCAAACTGTGTGTTTCTCAAAGTGTTGAACAGTCAACACAGTGACACCTGCTGGTCAAACATTTGTATTTCATCTGATGTCACTGCTGTCATCCTTCATATTTTGTTCAATAAAGGTCAAATAATGTAAACTGAGCACTTTGCTGCAGAGTTTTTGACTCAGAGACGTCTTGTTTGCAGTGGTTGAGAGATTTTTTTGTAATTTAAAGCAGATGTCTCAAACTCAAATTGGTTTGGGGCCACTTCAAAGTTCAAGTACTGCAAAACAATATTTCTGAAAACATTTTTTTGTTTCCTTTACTAATATATTTTCACCATACTCAACAGAAAAAAATGCAAACAGCAGTTTCTAGACATTTTTATATACTTTCAATGGCCATGCTTTGGACACAAACTCAGCAACTCTTTCAGTCTTTAATACCCCTGATGAAAAGGGCGAGCTGAGTAGTCGGTTTAGTCTTTGCTCTTGTCAAACGCCACAGCGTATGTGGTGAAAACTTGTGCTTTGATCATAAATCAAATCAGTGCCAGTATTTACCAATAATGAAATTTCCTTTGGGAACATGTACATTACATTTTCTAAATAGAATTGTTTTAAGGTATTTACTGTTAATTTGAAAAGCGAGGGCTGATGACAATTTTCTGATGGTTTGCAAAGTTGGCAGAAATGCCTCAAAACACATTTTTGTTACTCAGTTATTTGTGGTGATCATTTGCAAACGATGGACGTGATCATTTTATATCTGTTCGTGCCTGTTAGCTTCACTGTGGTTCATTGTTTTGAAAATATTTATCAGAATCCTTAGTATGCTGTTCTGCATGAAGTCTAGTTTTATTAACTTAATGCGGTCTTGCAGTTCCTCTCTGTAACCACTGGAAGGCTGTAAAATATCTGAACACACTGATCAGGATGTCCTAAAAATTTGGTATTTCACCATCTGACTCCCCATCTGAGTAAATTTTTGTTGTTGGACATAATTTAAAGTCAAATCTGCAGGGAAGTCAAGCTGGGGTCTCAGCTGTGCCAGCGAACAACAAGTAAGAATCTAAATGTATCCACATAAATCGATGATCACAACAATAATCCCTCAAATTACAATCAGGTTGGTTTGTGTAAAGGAACGAGCATAGTTTGGGTTAGGTTAAGATCGTGGTTTGAGTAAAGGAAAGGCGATGGTTTGGGATAGGGTGAGATCATTGTTTGGGTAAAGGATAGATCATAGTTTGGTTTAGGGAAAGTCATGGAAAGATCTTGTTTTGGGTTTGGGTAAAATCATGGTTTGTTTTAAGGAAAGATCATAAGTTGGGTTAAGAAAAGATCATGGTTTGGTTTAGGGAAAGGTCATGGATTGGGTTTCACTTCTAGTCATGACCCCGTCTCCTTTCTGAACCATCTTTACTTCGGCTTCAGATGCTTCTATCAGAAAGTGAAAGAAATGGACCACGTGGTCTAAAATAGTACAAAATTGTTCTTTTAATAGAAAACCATTTTGACTCAACTTCAAAGTTCACAACGTCAAGCTGGTTTTTACATAAATTGTTGAAGAAAAGTCTTGTTTTCTTGACATGGCTCCTCCCATATTGTGCAAAATGCTGCTGGTCTCGTGTGAATGAACAAAAAAAAAACAAAAACAAAACAAGGAAAACCTACAGTGGGTTCTGTCACGTATGAACAGCCACAGCAAACCAGATCTGTGCACGCTGGATTTGTTACCATCGTTCTTCTGACTGATGTAAAGCTTTTAAAGAGCACAAATAAATCCAACTATTCCCATCAAACCGCTAAATATTTCTGCATCAGTTCCACGCCAGTCCTAACAAGCTGCATGCGGTCGGATCGATACGGAGCAGCAAACTGAAAAAAGTACAATGCAGCATCTGCACACTGTGCTTCTGCTCTCACTGACACTTCAGATCATTACAAGGCAGTGTTGTCAGGTCAGATGATGTCACTTCACAGATGCAGCCTGAGTCTTTTTTTTTTTTCTTTTCTTTTTTTTTTAAAAACAAAAAGCAAGAAGTTTTCACAGGAGACGAGAAACAACAGCGGAGAACTCTGCAGCAAATTCATCCCCTTTGGTCTGTAAACTAATAAAACTACCAAACATCCCGGGTGGCGTTCAGGTTCCCACAACAATCATATCCCAAAGCTAATTTATTACACATAATTTCACAGAATCTTATGTACATAACGGCAGGTGCAGAAAGAGGAAACAAACATAAACCAGCTGTGAAGTAACACACAAAAAAGACGCAGCTCATGTGTGCTGTTTCAGGCTCTGCCTCCACTGAAGATGGGCCACAACTATTCACTTACATTAACTGTCAATTAATCATTCGAAAGATAAATTAAACTGATAGTTTAAATTATTTGATGTAGGATTGTATGAGGTAAGTACTGGGAGTCGGTGTAGTACCTACAGCAGAATACTCTCTCCAAACCAACCAAACTCCATTGGTGAAATTAGTAATTTTACCTCACAGAACACAGGAGTTGCCGGTCCACTGCTGCCACAATCTGTTTGTTTGTTTGTGTAATTGTGTCACTTCAGTGATTCTGAACCATCCCTTTAAAACACTGAAATCACACAAAAAATACAAACAAACTAACTGACGAAGGCAGTGGTAGACCAGCAACTTTCTGTGTTCTGCAAGATAAAATTACTGATTTCACCTCTGGACTTTGGCTTGTAGATTTCCTGTTGGAAAAGATAAGTATTCTAAATATAGTGGACTGCTACTGATTTTTTTTTTTTTAGCAGTTTAACCTTTTGCTGCTGACCCTGTCCACAGCAGCGCATTGTTTTGCTCCGGTGCTGCTGCCTCTCTTTGCCCTCCTAACTCAGGGCATGCTGACTGAAATAACACCGTCGTAACACACCGACTATTGATAGGTACCTCATACAGCCCCACTTCAAATAATCCTTACAAGGAAAAATGCAGATCAGCAGTTCCCAGATGTCTTGAGAGAGAACATCAGTCCAAAAAACCCTAAAGGACTCATTTTGTAATGATCTGAAACAAGAGCAGCAATTTCTCACACGACAGAAACTGGAACCAGCGCCTGGAGAAACGGGTTAGACGTGTGATCGCTAACCGTTCAGACAAGTCAAGTAATCATTTCAGTATGAAAAAGCAAGTGGCTAACACACAAAGACCGAAGCCAAAGGACACACTTCTGCTCGTGTTGTGTCCAAACTCTGCAATCCTGCATCGTCTACCCGTCGAAATAAATTCGGTCTTGAGTTCGGATTTTAAAAAGGAGGCGGAGCACAAAGCGGGATGCGGTTTACCGTCAGTTTGTCGTGCTGGAGGCAAAAAAAAGAAACAACAAATCCATCTGAAGAAGCAGCGGTACATCATGGCGGCGTTTGAGGGTGCTGGCAGTAGAGGAGCTGAATGACCACCGAGTGTTTCTGAGGAATAAAACGATCTAGCACCAGTAGAGGAAACCACTCTGGAAGTGTTTGTCTGTGTCCCAGGCGAGTCCTCCTCATTCCTCCGTGTGTGTGTAAACGGTTAGAGTCTCACATGAGCTGCTGCTGTTACTTGACATCACATCTGTTCACAGCTGTCTGAGCACAGCTGTATTTGACTCAAGTCCTTAGAAAAATGAACAATATAATAAATATCCATATGTACTGGTGATCATGGAGTAATATAAGCGTGTGAAGTTGCACTGGCTTGAAATTCTTGAGGTTAAATCAAAAATACATATCCTTCCTCTCACCTGTGGTGCTGTAAATCCACCTAGATAGTTTTGATGAGAGCTGCAAAGTTTTGGAGCCATCAGCCGTAGAGATGTCTGCCTTCTCTCCAGTATAACGGATCTAAATGGCACTTGGCTTGTGGTGCTCAAAGCACCAAAAAATATCTCTGAAAAACTCAACAGTAATGTCTCTTTCCAGAACTCAGGGCCTGATTACGCAAGATTATCCACAGACTTTGAGTGCAACAAGCCAAGTGCCATTTTGTTCCATTACGTTGGAGAGAAGGCAGACAAACCCTACAGTTGAAATCACCAAAACACTGCAAACTCACACAAAAACTATTTACACTGATTAACAGCACTACAGGTAATCCTGATCAGGAACCGGATAAAACACCTGTAGACACGAACAGAGTCCTGGTCAGACATCTGACACTAATGTGAATGCAAACACCCCTTTTCCACCAATATGGGACCAGTTCTGTTCCTCGCACCTAATTTTGAACCATTCGGAGCACTTAAGCGAAAAATAAATCATTCAGAATATGAGAAGTTGGCTCCCAACTTTTTTTTTTTCAGAAGTGGGCGTGTCTATATTCTACAGGTTGTTGATGGTGCGTCCTTGACAACAATGGTTCTGCTGAAAACTGGTGGAAACGCTGGCTGGTTCACTAGCACCAAGGTTTGAAGAATCCTGAAGGGAATCAGTTTAAGAACCAGAGCTAACTTGGTGGAAAAGGGGTGTTGATGATAAGAGACAAGCTTTGGTGGAGCGGAGTGTGGCTGGAAGGTCACAGATTGGTTCTTCACACTGAGGAAGACGGAGGAAATGATTGCGGTCTGTTAACTTAACGATGGAGCGAGCACAAAACAAATCTGACTGGTCATCAAACCGCAGTACGGGACCCGAGTGCCTGTGGAGGCAGATTCAGATCAGATTTTGAGTTTGATGTTGAGAAGAAAAGCTGCGTCTGTGGATCTGAGTGAACACAATGTAAAGAGATGGAGAGATGTCCTCATGTTTGTTTAATATTAACTGCAGTGAACAGCTCTTATAGGAAATTAATGAGCCTTTAATGAGCCAAATCTGCTTTGTGCATCAGCAAACCTGCTAAGTGACGCGTGACCTGTATGAAAACCTGCTTGACTTTCTTTGGTCAAAATCGACACCGACGTCCTTGTTTCAGTTTCCCCTCCTCAAAGTAATCACCACAGGATGTGAGACTAATTTACAAGCGGCAAATCTTGCACAATCCACAGCAACACTTTTAGGGGATATCCTCAAAAAGAAAAGACAGGTTTTGAGAGAAACTGGGGAGCTGCTGGGAGTTACAAGTAAAGCTGGTCACACACCGTGCCGTCTGAGCCCATTTCTGACACGATTTTGGAGCCGCACAAATCGTTTCAGAATCAGACAGGATTTCGGCCGGCATTTCCCGTACACTGTACAGGAGGGAGCGAGGACAGATCAACTGCTCATGAATGGCCTTTGGACGATCGGATGAATTTCTGACATGTCCCAAGATGATCAAAACGTCACGTTTCTGCCTTGTTAAAACTATAAATCAGCTTTAGCATTACTGCTAGCGAACAAACTTTTACCTGCCTTGGAGCTTTCAAACATTCTCCTGGAAATCAGATGAAAACACGCCTGCGTTTAGATTTTTACAAAGTTACAGTGAGTGGTGCATTAGCCAGTTAAAAAGAAGCAGGATATATTTATTTGTGATGTTTTAGTTTGTGGTTATTACGTTGGAAACACAAGAGGCTTCCAAAATCAGCAAAACAGAAAAAATCCTTGTAGTAGCTTTCAGTAAACTGTCCTGCAATTACATAGAAACAAGGCAGAGAAATCACAAGCGGCGCTGCAACATCACTCAAGAGTTTATCTGGACGACATCTCATGCTCCACACACTCGAGTTGGCTCGCTGCACGTTACGATGCAGTGTCACACTGTGTTGGTTTTGGCCATTTGAGGCAATTTCCTGGCAATAAGAAACTATAGATTAACGCCAGCTTTATCCTACCTGCAATCAAGACTGAAGGCTGACTGTGTTTTGTGCTTGCTCCATAGTTTTGTCGTTAATAAAACATCAGACATGAGAGGAAAAGATGTGGAACCTGAGGGCAGATAATTGTTTGAGAGCTAAAACCCGGTCACATCTGCAGCATCTGTCAGGGTAAGTGACAGATAACGAAGAAAATAACGATGATTCTGAGCTTCACGTTCTCACTCATGAATCATCTCGGTGCTGAAGATGTGTGAAAAAAACAAATGACTTTGTGTTGTTTGTGGTAGAATCCCTGCAGTAACCTGTGTGTGTTTAACACCTGTTTGTAGATTCTGGTCTGTTGTGGATCTTTGCGTCTCTGATTGACAGTCAGTTTAAACCAATCCGGAGTCAGTCGCAGCTCCTCCTCTCTCCTCCTCCTCCCGGTTTCCATTCTCAAGGCAGCCGTTGCTCGTCTCATCACTGCAGGGTTTGTACTCGGATGGATCAGGATCGGGATCTGGATCCGGCTCCGGCTGGGACTCCACAGCCGTCTCCCAGTCCTCCTCTTCCTCTTCCTCTTCTTCCTCCTCCCTGTCTTTGTCTCTCTGGGCCTGGCTCTGGAGGAGGCGGAGTCGGGCCATGGCGCGGTCGATGGTCAGCGTGCTGACCAGGTTGAAGTCATGCATGCTGATCAGGTGCAGCAGGAAGTTGCGACAGAGGTTGTTTTTGATGATGTAGGCGCCGTTGTGTTCGGCAAACAGCAGGCAGGCTTCGTTCATCTGGTTGTCCGCTATGAAGCTGGAAGGAGGGAAGAGGAGTCAGTATGATGAAGGCAAGAAAATAAAATGTCAGATGCATCATTTCATACCTATAAATTCCTATATGAGCCTACTTCAGAAATTGTATAAGTGGATGTAAACTGAATAAAATTCTGCTCAACCTCAGTCCTACTTCATACACACCCCTGCTTCATGACATGGAGGTTCCACAGCTTCATGATCTCCTTCTCGCCCTCGTTGACGTCAGTGAAGTCCTCGATTTGCTGCAGTGAGAGCAAAGCAGTTAGAAAACTAGTCTCGGGTTTCTAAAGTCAACTTAAGCAACAAAAAAAATTCAGGAACAGAACAGAATTGGCTACAACAAAGCAACATAACTGCTTCATCAACCGGATGAACATCATCAGCTGGTGTTTTAAAAGTGGAGGTACTGAACCTTATCCTTCTGACATCACTGTGACCTCATCAGGGTTATTTTGTCTTGACACAGAAGCCAAAAAAGACATAAAGCATTATACAACAGGCAGAGTATGCTTAACAATGACATCTAAAGAAGACTCCATGTGGAAAAATCTGTGAATCGCCCCTTCATTTCTTCATCCAGTTGAAAACTAACCTTGCCAGTCTTTTCTTTGAGCCAGTCGGGGTCTCTCTCGTCCTCGCTGTCAACTTCCATCTCCTGAGGCCGGAGCGGTATGCAGCTGTCGCTGTGGAAGTAGAGGCGGTTGTGTCCGCTGATGTACGTCCTCTGCTGCTCCCGATCACCGTCCTCCGACTCCAGAAACTCAGACAGACTCGCCTTCATCCTCTTAGGCCTGGACACAAAGAGAAGACAGAGGGATAAAGATATACAAAAAGACATCCAAATTTATGTTTAATAATAATGAAAACTTTTGATAAAGGTTATAAATTAAACAAGCAAACACAAATAATAACAACAAAAAAGGAAAAAACGAAAAAGGAAGGAAAGGGGGAGATGTGCCAGACATGTTGGACAGTGTCCACACTTTTGTACAAATAAATACATTCACGTTTATATCCATACATTTACCTGTACATATAAAAGCTCAATAATGAAAGTAAAGAGTCAGAAAAGCAGCAGTACCTGCATGTGAGAACGTGGGTGACGGCGGTCCTCTTGACCGGGCCGTTCCTGCTGAAGGCGAAGCCCGGCTGGCTGTGGATGTCCTGCGGGTTTCCAGCATACGAACCGTCATAACTCTCGTTGATGGAGACCTCGATCTTCGCTCCTTTAGGATGAGGCTGCCAAGGATCAGGAGAGGTACGTGTGATTAAAAAAAAAAAAAACATCAAGCTGATAGAAACAACATGTTGAAGATAAATGCAGAGAACACACATTTCTAAAACTAGTATTTCTCTCTAACTCTCAATACAACTGCCTCCCAGAGTCATTTGTCAGATTTGAAATATCTGAACACACATCTTCATGTGATGATCATGAACAGGGTGAAGATCAGTAGTTCTGGAATGATAAGAAATGTTGACAATCAATATATTAGGCCCAAAGTGTTGATACATGTTTAAATATATATATGATTCAACTGAAAACGGTGTGTCCATGAGAGGGGAGCAAATAAAGCACCAAACTAAATATGAGAACTCAAGGAAAAGTCTTTTAACAATATTCTCCTCAGGTCAAGAATCGCTTCATGTTGAAAGGAGACTTACAGGAGATGTTTAAACTAGGACTATAAGATTTTTTAAGACCTTTACAAATGCAATTTAAGGCCTATTTCACGTCCATACTGGGGGGAAAAGTACAAAGGTTTTGGCAATGTCAGAATCAGGGAACGTCGTTGAAGTCCAAAGCACCACGGCATAGATTCAAACACTGCTTTTTTTTTTTATGGCGGCTTTGTCTGTTTCTGACTTCCCATGAGCCTCTAATGTTGTTATACTCAAAGTTCCTGGTTTGAAAGTCAGGGAAGGTGCAGCTGGCTTCAAATTCAACCAAGTGTTATTACTAGTACAGGCATATTATACAACATGACCTCACACATAGTGAAACAGACAAACAGGAACTCTTTTTAGTCTCTGCCCATTCAAATCCGTCTTTTTAGTCAATAAAGTCATAAATAACTAAATAAAAGATTTACTTTTTATAGACCAGTAATCATAAAATCAGGACATTTAAGCACGTACTATATTTTAGGTTTCTAGCCTCTTTCTCTGCACCAAGTGTGATTTCTCACCACGTAGTTGAAGATGAAACGGGAGTGAGACAGTTTGAGGTGTTTGAGCAGACTGTAGAGCTTCCTGCAGTTCAGGGTGCACCAGGGACAGTGGAGGTCGTCTCTGGCCTCCGTCTGCTGCCTCGTGTTGTTGTTGTACTGGAACTGGAAGGAGGAACCGAGACAGTGAGCACAGGAGAGACAAACCAGCACGAACTGACACAAACATAAAAAACAACAACAACAAAACAAAACATGTAAGGGATTTGATCCTGGCTGTTCTGAGATGGCAGCTACTGAACAGAAAGAAGGGAACAAATTTTATCAGTTTACTGTGGAAAGCACCACACGGTCAAACACAGCAATTAATGTCATTCTTGCAAGTCACTGATAAATACAAAATAATCACAAGTAATTCACTTAATTTTTTAAAATATGCCGTTTTTATTTTAGATATTTTATACTGCCTATTTAGTATTCAAGTTACAGGATAAAACAGACAGAACCTTACAAAACTGCACAGTGAGAACATTTCAATGAGGAATTATAAATAAGGGGAATCATAAATATATATATTTTCTGTATATGAGGTCGTGTGTCCCCTCAGAGTTGCTGTAAAGCATGAGTTTCGTTCTGTTTTTGACTTGTGGAGGGGAGAAAAAAAGCTGTTGCTGTTGGTTGTTGCATTAACGTAACGTCTCCATGATCCCGATCGTGATTTTCAAGCCCTTTAGAGTTAGAGAAATATAATTAAAGATCTTCCACAGAGCTTACATTACAGCCTACAGGATTAAAAAACATAGACCCAAGCTCCTCAGATATGTCTATACTGATATGAAAATGTAAATGGAAAAAAAAAAGAGGTAGGTGAACGTAAGACTCTCCATTACATCGGCACCAATGATGTTTCTGGACAGTAAGTCACTGTTAGTGTGTCTTTCAATCGTGCCGCTGTTGTTTTCATTGCTTAGCTTACTCAGTATAGCTAGCTGGCTAGGTTTGTGTCAAGCTTGACACAGCAGTGGCGCAGAGACAAAGACCCTTTGAAACCTAGCTCAGGGATGCATGTCGGACGCTCGCCTGGCAGGGACGCGAAAGTTGATCCGCCTGCTCCGTTCACTGTAGAGTTTTCGGCTGAGTGAGGCAGCTAAAGGCTGGCATCAAGAGTGGCAGTGGGAAGTGGCGGTGACTACTGTGATGAGCTGGTGAAGAAGTGAACTGACCTGGTAGAAGATGCGAAGTTTCTGTCGCGGCTCAGCTGAGATTTGTTCTCTTCTGGTTTGCACATCAGCATTTATGGATTCTTTAACAGCTGCAAGCACAGAGAAGAAAAACGCCATCACCCACTTTCAATAAAGCAAAAACGGTTTCATCACCAACCGGATAATCATATATACTGAAACAGATCGCTTGCTGTACAATTTACACATTCGTGTTGCTGTTTCCGTCTCACCTAGTGTGTGTGCAGCCCTCAGGGTGCTGGGTCTCGGGTCCTGGTTGGTCTCAGAGTTGCGGGTGGCCAGAGGTTTAGCCACAGGTGCAGTGGAGCGATCAGAGGAGTCACTGGTCCAGCGCAGGGTGAACTGCAGGGTGGGACCCTGAGACAAACTCTCAAATGGAGGCAAACGCTGCAAAAAGAAGAAACTGGTTCAACACTTACTTCACAGACAGATGATATTTGGTAGGTAAGCCTCAGCAACCATGTCTCTAAAAAGCATAATCATTCTCTGCCCTTTATCACTCTGTTTTTATAAGATACCTCTTGGTAAAATTATTGGTGACCACAGTGCAAATTATAATTCTTATGGTGATGACATGTACTTATTTTATCTGACATGTATTTATCTGCAGCACCTGATAACTCTGGTACACTGAATCCCAAGCAATAATTTTCTTAAACTGAATGACGACAAAACAGAAATTCTCATAATTGGTATAATTAGCAACCTTGGAAGTCTGGCATTGCAGAAAAAGTCAGAAGTAAAAAAAAACTTTTTTCTTGAATCAGAGTTAGATTTTAATTCATACGTAAAAAATGCATCACCGAAGAAACACTGCAAGAGTTAGACCCTACCTTACACTGGAAGGTGCCAGAAAGACTAATCATGTTTTTGTATTTTCTCACCTAGACTACTGGAGTGCAACAAAAAAAAAACAACACTAAAACAAAACACTGATTGGTTGCAAATTCTTCTACTTGTTTGTAAAGGGACAGTTCACTCCGAAATCAAAAATGCCTGTTTCTCCTCTGGCCTATAGTGCTATTTATTCTTCTGGATTTTGCAATGAACTGTCCCTTTTAAGGCTCTTAAGCACCTTCTTACATTTATGATTGCTTGTGCAAGAGTGTTGTACACCAGCTTACAGCTAATTTAATCTTGGTGAGATGACAAGAGGATGTTCGACACATGAGGCTTTAACCACTTGCTCAGTTTGGTGTTAACATCTTGCATGTAAATGTATGCTTAGCGTGGGAATTCCTTTAGTCTGGAGCCTTTCCGGGTTAATTCTTAATACTTTACAAGTCTCTCTCTCTCTCACAAACACATACCTTTCCGTCCAGGATGGTCTCCCATGTTGCCCTCTTTTTATTGACTGGACACTCCTCCATCTCTTGCATAGACACGTCATACTCCCCGTCTAACAACTGCAGACGTCTGCACACAAACACACAACAACGTTTCCTCACTTGTTGATTCTGCAGCACAGAGATAACAACTCTTTCGTTCCTGAGTATGTCAGACGGTGACAGTTTGTGAGCTTCACCTGTTTTTATCAAAGACAGTCATCTGAGCCACAAATGTGGTTTCTCCCTCCTCCCTGAGAGAGGAGCTCCTCCTCTTCCTGTTTACCACTTCCTCTGCAAAATCTGAAAGAGACACATCATGACATGAACCCCGCCACACAAGGTTGAGGATGAGGCTTAAAAACCTGATTACAGACCACAAAGAGTCAAACATCAGTGTAGTGATTTATCAAGAAAAAAGATCAGTAAAAAGACTGAGTTTGGTTTATCACAACGTGGGCCTTATTTTTGTAGTTTCGACATCATTTCTACAAAGTTACAAAGTTAGTTACTGAAAGTAGCCTCTCTAATCATTAACGTAAATCATTACAGAAAACAGTCATACACTAATACAACACACAATAAAGAAATCCCGTTTGACCTCATTCAAAAGACAATTTAAAGGGACAGTTCACGAGAGATGTCTGCTTTTTATGGAATATAATGGAACTAGACGGCACTAGTCCTACTTTCTAAAGAAAGTAGATCCTACAAAGTAGTTAAGGTAGATTTTAAAATGGTTCCAGTAGATTCTGCTGCAGCAATAAAGTAGCTCCTACATGAACCTGCAAATGATGATGTAAAACGACACACTGGGGCGGCTTTATGCTGGAGCGCTGCTTGGGTCAGTGTAAAAACACAAAGGCGGTACAGAGGCAAGCCTTCTTTGAAACACTTTTGTGCGCCGACTGACTTTTGTGCGCTGGGCCTGAAAATGACAACTGCAACGGTCAGAAAATAGTCGGGCTGAATGATTCTGAAGAAATATCTGATTGCGATTATTTTGACTTTTACATCATTATTCTCCTTTTCCTTTGAAACATTAAAATGGTAACGGTGTGATTTTTGCAGGGATCTATAACAAACGGATGTTTTCTTAAGTCGTTAGAAATAGGGCTGCTATTAGGGCTGTTCTGTTGTTGTCTGTTTGTGCTTTCTGTTAACCGTTTTGTTTATTTATATATATTTATGTATTTTGTTTTGTTTTCTCTGTTTACTCTCGACATCATTGTAAATGAGGGCACTCCTTCAATGATCCCTCGAGATTAAATAAAGGTTGAATGAATGAATAATTAATTGTTCAGTTAATAAAAAGTCAAAATGCTGAAAAAAGTCGATCACTGTTTTCGAAAGCCCAAGATGACGTCCTTAAATGTCTTGTTTTGTCTACAACCCTATCATAAAGGAGTAAAGAAACCAGAAAATCTATTATCAAAACAGTTGATAGCCGTGATATCTCTGCAGCATGACAATATTCAGCTCAAAATGATAGTATGACTTACATTTCCCTCTTAAAAACTGTGTGCTGCTTTGCACCAGGCTGAAGACA
>JAJHUR010090328.1:3915-32164 GCA_027495735.1 Lutjanus campechanus | reverse complement strand
TCCCAAGCAATAATTTTCTTAAACTGAATGACGACAAAACAGAAATTCTCATAATTGGTATAATTAGCAACCTTGGAAGTCTGGCACTGCAGGAAAAAGTCAGAAGTAAAAAAAAAACTTTTTTCTTGAATCAGAGTTAGATTTGAATTCATACGTAAAAAACGCATCACCGAAGAAATACTGCAAGAGTTAGACCCTACCTTACACTGGAAGGTGCCAGAAAGACTAATCATGTTTTTGTATTTTCTCACCTAGACTACTGGAGTGCAACAAAAGAAAAACAACACCAAAACAAAACACTGATTGGTTGCAAATTCTTCTACTTGTTTGTAAAGGTACAGTTCACTCCGAAATCAAAAATGCCTGTTTCTCCTCTGGCCTATAGTGCTATTTATTCTTCTGGATTTTGCAATGAACTGTCCCTTTTAAGGCTCTTAAGCACCTTCTTACATTTATGATTGCTTGTGCAAGAGTGTTGTACACCAGCTTACAGCTAATTTAATCTTGGTGAGATGACAAGAGGATGTTCGACACATGAGGCTTTAACCACTTGCTCAGTTTGGTGTTAACATCTTGCATGTAAATGTATGCTTAGCGTGGGAATTCCTTTAGTCTGGAGCCTTTCCGGGTTAGTTCTTAATACTTTACAAGTCTCTCTCTCTCTCTCACAAACACATACCTTTCCATCCAGGATGGTCTCCCATGTTGCCCTCTTTTTATTGACTGGACACTCCTCCATCTCTTGCATAGACACGTCATACTCCCCGTCTAACAACTGCAGACGTCTGCACACAAACACACAACAACGTTTCCTCACTTGTTGATTCTGCAGCACAGAGATAACAACTCTTTCGTTCCTGAGTATGTCAGACGGTGACAGTTTGTGAGCTTCACCTGTTTTTATCAAAGACAGTCATCTGAGCCACAAATGTGGTTTCTCCCTCCTCCCTGAGAGAGGAGCTCCTCCTCTTCCTGTTTACCACTTCCTCTGCAAAATCTGAAAGAGACACACCATGACATGAACCCCGCCACACAAGGTTGAGGATGAGGCTTAAAAACCTGATTACAGACCACAAAGAGCCAAACATCAGTGTAGTGATTTATCAAGAAAAAAGATCAGTAAAAAGACTGAGTTTGGTTTATCACAACGTGGGCCTTATTTTTGTAGTTTCGGCATCATTTCTACAAAGTTACAAAGTTAGTTACTGAAAGCAGACTCTCTAATCATTAACGTAAATCATTACAGAAAACAGTCATACACTAATACAACACACAATAAAGGGACAGTTCACGAGAGATGTCTGCTTTTTATGGAATATAATGGAACTAGACGGCACTAGTTCTACTTTCTTTCTATTAGAAAAGAAAGTAGATCCTACATTTTCTGTTAGAAGGAAAGTAGTTAAGGTAGATTTTAAAATTGTTCCAGTAGATTCTGCTGCAGCAATAAAGTAGCTCCTACATGAACCTGCAAATGATGATGTAAAACGACACACTGGGACAGCTTTATGCTGGAGCGCTGCTTGGGTCAGTGTAAAAACACAAAGGCGGTACAGAGGCAAGCCTTCTTTGAAGCACTTTTGTGCGCCGACTTTCTGCTGCCTAAAGACAACAATAAACCAACAACACACCTGATCACATGCACCCCTGGGCGCACAGATCGCTACCTACACAACATGGGTGCTGGGCCTGAAAATGACAACTGCAACGGTCAGAAAATAGTTGGGCTGAACGATTCTGAAGAAATATCTATGACTGCGATTATTTTGACTGGTTTGATAAATTTTACATCATTATTCTCCTTTTCCTTTGAAACATTAAAATGGTAACGGTGTGATTTTTGCAGGGATCTATAACAAACGGATGTTTTCTCAAGTCGTTAGAAATAGGGCTGCTATTAGGGCTGTTCTGTTGTTGTCTGTTTGTGCTTTCTGTTAACTGTTTTGTTTATTTATATATATATTTATGTATTTTGTTTTGTTTTCTCTGTTTACTCTCGACATCATTGTAAATGAGGGCACTCCTTCAATGATCCCTCGAGATTAAATAAAGGTTGAATGAATGAATAATTAATTGTTCAGTTAATAAAAAGTCAAAATGCTGAAAAAAGTCGATCACTGTTTTCGAAAGCCCAAGATGACGTCCTTAAATGTCTTGTTTTGTCTACAACCCTATCATAAAGGAGTAAAGAAACCAGAAAATCTATTATCAAAACAGTTGATAGCCGTGATATCTCTGCAGCATGACAATATTCAGCTCAAAATGATAGTATGACTTACATTTCCCTCTTAAAAACTGTGTGCTGCTTTGCACCAGGCTGAAGACAGGGCCTTATGACTGTCTGCCGATGCTGAGACTCGATATTATTAGTGCCGATTGACACAATGACCAAAATGACAAAGATAAGACCCATGTTGAAATAACCTGGAGCAATCCTTAAAATAAAAAAAATGACAGTGGTCACTGAGTTCAGCTCACCTCTGTTATTGTGATTCTCTCCGTTGGCCAGGCCGTTGATCTGTGCTCGGGGGTATCCGGGCCTCGATACTCTGAACAGCAGCGAGTAAGATTTGACCATGTGAGAGTTGCTGGGTTCAAACTCGCTGCTGGGAACCAGTATGGAGGGGAAGGAGCCCGGCTTGGCCTGGACTCCAGCGCTCGTGTCTGGGTTCAGAGGAACCTGCTTCTTCCCTGTAGGGACCTGCTTCACCGGACAGCTCACATCCTGTACAGAACGAAAAGACATTCAGATGGATTTCAGCAGGAGACGTCCCTCTTTTAAACGATGAAAGTCATCACAAATGTTCATCACACACTCACCTTCCTCTTCTTGTGACAGACTTTGACCAGCAGCACCTCCAGAGACACAGAGTTCTGCTCATTCTCACTGTCCTGAGACGGCTTCCCTGAGACACCACAACAAAAACCAGGACAAAAGACTTTCTGAATCAGTGGAACAACTGTATCTAAAAGAGCCAAAGGACGGCTGCTGAGGAGGACAAACTTACCTGCTTTATGAAAGAAGCCAGTAAAGGTGAGCTGCAGATTAGAGGCCAAGCTGTAGGAAACAAACAGAAGAACTTTAAACTTTTCCTTTAGGATCAAACAGGTGACGTTATATTTGATCAAACTAGATGCAAAGTTCACATGGTCAGTATGTCTTTGTTTTTGTTATTCACTACCCCTGATATCTCCGGTTGTATTAGGTCGGTGGTTCCAAAACTGGGGGATGAGCAGGGGTGAAATACAGAGTGAAATGAATGATTTATTTAAAGGTTTGTGTATTTGCAAGAATCTGATGATACGATACGAATCACGATACAGGGGTTACAACTGAATTTATTACGATACATTGCAATATTGTAAGCAAGGTGATATATTGATATTTTTTAATGTCATTTTAGGAAAACTGTCATAGTATAAACACACAACCATATGAATGATATTTGAGTTTTAAAAAGTTTAGTTTTTTATCCAATCAGAACAGTGAAGATAGGTCACAATACTGCTAACTAGCAGCTGGGGGTTTAAACAAAACACAGAATGAACCACTGCCACCAATCTGTGCATGACCATGATATCATTTATGATACAGTTATTTGAGAATCAGTACAGTATCACAAAAAAATAATACCGTGGTAATCAGGTGTATCGATCGTTTCTTACATCCCAATTTATGTGGGGGAATAAAAAAGAGTTTGCTAATGCTATCATGTTAATCTTTATTACACCAAAATTCAACTTGAATCATTTTTTAATCAGTTGCCTCCACCAATCATTGTTAATGATAACTGCGGGGTGGGGGTGAACTTTTTTCGGCTTCTGAAGGGGGACCTGTCAGAAGAAGTTTTGGACCTACTGAATCAGCTCACTGCAGGAGATGCTGCTGATTTATGACAGGATTTTTCCATCAATATGATGAAGTATTTTGACTTTTCAGAAATGTTTTACTGTTTATTATGGAAAATACAAATTATGATCTTATCGATACCATCCACCCCTAATTACAGGCTCTACAGTTTGGGTATCATGACGCACATTGCTTTTACATAATTCTTGCATTTCATATTCCTTTATTTTCTATTTCTTTTGTACTCTATTTATTGATCGTTTGGAGAATAAGGTCTGCATTTTCTTTTTACATACTTCTTATTGTGTATATTTCATTATATTTCTATATTTTCTCTGTTATGTTGTGTGTGCTATATGTTGTGGTAGATTGTACATATTTTTTACATATTCTATTTTCTTATAACTGCACTATGCTTATATATTTTAATATTCTTGAATAGGTGCATCTGTAATGTGACCGATGTCTGATTCAGATTCTACTGATGTTTGTTGTACAGCAGCTATAGATAGTTTTTAAGAAATGAACCTGTCAATATTCAGCGCTGATATTAAAATCTTTTGAAAATAAATAACAATAAAGGCACAGACGAACGAGACATAATAAATCTGTGTTTACCTGTGAGTCTCCTGTTCGCCTCTCATCTTTTCCACTTTGAACAACAGATTGTCGACCTTGGAGCTTTTCCTGTGCATGCAGACAAACAGCAGGGGTTAGTGACACCACCACCGCCACCACCCAACACTGTCCTACAGGCAGAATAACAGATCTCTTCTGTACAGAAATGGATCAGAGCCAACTTCAATTCTTCTGGAGAAAGATTCAGTCCACTGACTAGCATCATGTGCTCTAACTGTACTTTTAATTGCCTCCCAATCAAGTCCACTGAATCAGAATCCTGCTCGTGTTCCAGTAAAGCAAACACTTGCTGTAACATGCAATTCTTCAAAAACAACAGACCTTGTTTAAATAAACCACAAAAAACACATAATTAGAGATTTCATTGGAGATTTGGCTATTACTAGGATCTTATATCATTTATGTCTGGTCCATAGCAGCAAATAATTTCCCACCCCTGATCTACAGCTTATCTAAGGGGGTGTAACGATACATTTTTGTTGAAATTTTTCATGGTGTGTCTGTCACAAAATGTCTGAAAGATTCAGTCATAAAATTGTTGAGTCATATTTTTGTTTTTTGTGAGCTGACAAAAATTTACCTGAATGTGTTACATGGATGTTGAGGCCGCTGAATTGAATTAAAATCGAATCATAGAGGACTTTGTGATATTAATAAATATGCTATCATTGTCAAAAGAATTGATATATTGTATCTTCATGAAACATCCCCAGTTGTAGTATTTTTGATGTTTTCCATGTGAATACACAGACGACAGGTGCTGAACATTTGCGTGTTTGAATAGAGCGACTGAAGCCAGTGCGCATGATGTTTAATAATTAATATCAACTGATAGTCAAACTAACAACAGTTTTTTCCCCCACAGATTTTAAGTGTTGTGGCAGAGACGGTGCAGAACATTTCCATTTGGATTCAGGCACGACAAGCTGTGTGAGATCTGTGTTAGTCTGTGTTTCTGAAGGTTCTGTTGATGGATTCGACATTTTGTTGATGTGCCGCACAACCTGTCTATATAAACACCACATGCTGGAGGGTAATTCCTGTATTTTTAATCCTGGGCCTTATTTTTACATATTTGAAAAGGTAGAGCAATGTGGGATTTTTAAGACAGATGCCAATCTTACAGGGGTAAAGTCATCTGCAGAAATCCACTGGACCAATTCCAAAACTTTTTATACCCATTTATAGGGCTTAACAATGAATCGAAATTGCAAAATGCTCTACTGCAATTTTCAAATCCCAGGAGGGGAAACACTTGATAAGCCACAATTTCTGTCTGTCAATGAAATTATTGTGGTGCTGCAGAGATGTGCTGGCCTACACATCAGATTCCACAGACTTAAGAAAACATCTCTGTAGGGCTGCAACTAATGATTATTTTCATCATCAATTTATCTGTCAATCATTTTTATTATTAATCGATCAGTTGTTTGGTCCATAAAATGTCAGAAAATGTTTCTCAAAATCTAAGATGACATCCTGAAACGTCTTGTTTTGTCCACAACCCAAAAATATTCACTTTACTGTCAAAGAGAAGTAAAGAAACAGAAAACATTCACATTTGAGAAGCTGAAATCAGACAAGATCCAAACTGAATAATTGATTATCAAAATAGTTGCCAAGTGATTTAATAGTTGACAACTAATTTATTAATCAACAAAACACTGCAGTTCTACATTGTTTAGTCCAGATTGCCGCAAAAATCACACCTTTAATATGTTTTCGATGAAAACGTAAAGCATGCCCACCTGGCTCAAATCGGCAGTGTGTCGGCGGGGGTTCTGGAGCGCACCCATTAGTACAGGGTTTTGTGACCCACACTTCAACCTGAGCGGAGGTCTAATGAGCCAAAGTAACTGAAAACACCTGTGAGCCTGTGCAGAAACCACCCTTACATCTTCAGGCTCTGTTCAGACCGACATCAGCACTGAATCAAAAAAAAAGTTTTGCCTCTTTATTCATTTTAATTAGAGAAGACTGTGTTGGCTCCTGCAAAATAACTTACTCTGTAATGTGAATGCCATTATTGTACTGCTGATGGCTGGGTGCCTGAGATTTTAATTGGCATACATTACATACATAAAACAGCAGAGACAGGATCAGCTATGAACCCAGTTTGGAAAAAAAAACACACTTTTGAAGAGGAAAAAAAAAGAAACCTTGTACTACTCAGACATTTTGATGGCACAAAGCCTTACAAAGAGAATGAAAAACTGGCTGGACTGCTTCTTTACCACCTTTGCATGAACGCTAAACTGGTTTGATTTTTAGTTTCTGATCAAATAAGTAAAGAACATGAACAGCATTCAATCTAATCCATGAAATAACTTGGTTATGCATGCTTTATGAGCAGTTAATAACTGTGCAGTGGCTCTATGTGTGGAGTTTATTCATCTCAAATCACAAGTAGCAGTTCATGTGACTGAAGCATGTGCGAATACAGCAGCACAAAGTGAAACTGAGCTGAGCTGCAGCAGACGTGTCACCTGGGTTCACTGCCACCACTTCAAATCAGGAATCACACACGAGCTAACAGGCGGCTGCCATTTTTAGTCCCCAACCAAGTTCCAACCAGAGAACAGAAATTACTGTACCTTGAAAGACGAAAAGCACCAGTCTGACGTGTGCATGTCCAAATAAGGACTGCTGAAAACTACTACACTTGATCAATGACGATCATAACAGAGAAAGGCTGAGAGTGTTTCAGATTTAGATAATGATCATCAAGAAGTTTCTACAATATCTTCTCTCTTTTAGTTTTATTGATGTTAAAACTTTAGAAATAAAGAAAAAAAAAACTACAATTACAAAGAAGTTGCCGGTCTGACACCGCGTCAATCGGCTAAGTTTGTTTGTGTGACTGTATTACTTAGGTGAATCTGAACTAACCCTTTAAAACACTGAAGTCAAGCAAAAATACAAACAAACTAACAGATGGAGGAAGTGTTGGACAGAAACTCCTGGGTTCTGCAAAGTAAAATTACTGAACTTTGCCAAAGGAGTCTTACGGCTTTGGAGAGCGTGCTATTTGGCTTATGCAATCAGTCAGAAAAGCTTTACCTGACAGCAAGGTAAAGCCATGAAAATACTCACTAATATAGCGCACACTTAAGCTAGGTGTTTAAAATACGCTTTTCCCCTGACCCTGGATTTCCCCCAAGCTGGATTTATGCTCGCTGTAGTGTGCCCGGCGCACAACAAAAATGATGTCATATCCTGTGCCAGCTGCCAAGTGAGAAGGCTACAAAAGGTGTTGCGTCCTTTGGTTGTGCACCTCTGAATTTTTGTAATTAGTCAGCTCTGCCGCGAGCAAGACCACCTTTGCAAACATCAGGTAAAGACCTGCTGTGTGGTGACTGGACACTACGTCAGAGGTATAGAAAGATTTACACACGTCAGCACTCTTGCACACAGTATAGAGTGTTAAAACTGCATGTGATCAACAGCGGACTTATCTATGAGTGACAACCATGACGATGGGATCTTTTCATTTGAAACATTTAATTATTTTTGGTTTATGTGAGTGATTGTATAGTTTGGGAACTTAAATTAAGATTACCGTACAGGGGAAAAATTTAAACAGCAGGGTTCAGGTACTGAATAAAACAGATTTGTATTTAGTTTTTATTTTTGACTGACAGGTGTGCAAACAGTGTACCTTAACTAGATGTTAAGATTCCTACCTCATCCTATTAAGGATATAAAGCTTTTCAACTGCTACACGTAGCTGCAGCTGCGTTTTCTTGTCGACAGAACACATCAGCCACACAATACGGCTGTATTCCCCATTGAGATTCTCTCTGCATGTGAGAATGGTCAGAACAACTCATCTTGCATCGCCTATGTCATTGTTAACAGTTATAAGCAGATAAATTCATCTTGGCAGCGAGAGCAGCCATGCTGGATAATGACGTTCCTCCATTTATTTAAAGGATATTTTCTTTGTACGCCTTCTAGCATTTCAGAGAAGACTGCAATGAACAAACCCGTCCTATGATGACTCGCACAAGCATAAACACGCCTGTAGCTTCCTACAAACTTGGGGGCAAGCTGACCGCCATCTCCTGTAGGGAATACACCGACTATGGATAAGTACCCTTTACAACCCCACTTCAAAAAATCAGAACTGCTCCCTTAACTACAGCTCATTGAAAATCTGTTATTGTCACCATTTTTGATGCAACTATGCAGCCTGAGCTTTTCAACACAAGCATTACCTGAAGCCCTTCAACATAACTTCCACGTGACAACGTAAGACGAGGCTCTCTGTATGTCAACACACCCCTTCAGATCAGACTGAACCACAAGCAGCCCTGTGTGTATTCTTTGCAGTGTCTGTATGCAAAGCAGCCTAACTGAAAACGTTTCTCCTCTAACTGATCCAGTCAACCCCCACCTACAGCAGCCTGCAGACATGTCGGTTAACTTTCACTCCAGATAACACTTGACCTGCTTTTTAACAGACAAACTATTCAACACCAGGTTTCATTCCAACATACAGTTATGAAACCTAAAACAGATTTAAACCAGCCATAAAAAGAGACAAAACACAACTGATTAGCTAAAAGTTTTCTATGAACACTAGGAAAACAGATTTGATTTTCTGCATTGCAGCAACGTGTGAAGCAAATACATCATGACTAGATTTTTTTTTCTTACCTTTTGGTGTTATTCCTTGAGTTTCTGTGGGACATATAGGTGAGTGTCCTGTGCAAGAATATGGGCTGAAATGAAACAGGGAGAGATAAAACACATGAAGACTTCTTCAACATGCCAAGAGAGGTACAAAAAATGTTTCCTCTTATCACAGAAGTTAATCTTATGACTATTTTCAAGGAAAGGCAACACTCACAGCGATCAAGTTCCTGGTGCGAAGGAACCTGTAAATTTGGGTTGGTTCTGCAAATAAATATAGTTACATCATTAGCACTTAATGTATTATTCATAGACATCAAGTTCCCTTAAGCAAGTGTCAAGCCCAAAAAAAAAACATGATAAACTCTGTGTAGTGAAACAATCATTCATTTAATGAATGAAAACTGTTTTACATAAATCACATAGGACTGCAACTAATGATTATTTTTATCATTGATTTATCTGCCAATTATCTTAGAGTATTCAATTAATTGTCTAGTCCATAAAATATCACAAAATAATGAAAAATGTCCCTCCCAACTGCTCAAAGCCCAAGGTGACATCTTTAAATACCCTGCTTTGTCAGTCCTAAACCTAAAGATATATAAAACAGAGAAAACCAGGAACCCTCCATTTGAGAGGCTGAAAATTTTCTACAGTTTTTACATGAAAAATTAATCAGTTACCAAAATAGTTGACAATTAATTCTCTGTCGATCGACTAATCATCTAGGCAACTAAATGCTGCAATTCTATATTAAAACAAGCCATTTATCAAGTAAAAATACCACACATTTCATTTTTCACTTTTGGTCAGACAAAAGGATATTTGAGGGCATAAAGCTGAGGTCAAGTAACTTTGTTTCCATCCAATCTTGACATTGTATAAACAATTAAATTTTCAGTCACGACATTTATTGACCCAGAACAATCCTTTGTTGCAGCATTTAGACCCTTAACATGTACATAAAAATAACAATAATAGAATAAAAATAAAACAATAAAATAAAACAATTCGATTTTCTGTCCGTCTGTGTCCAATAACGTTTTTATCTTATCATGTAGGTTCATCCTGAATTAAATAAGCAGACAACCAGACAACCTGAAGTTTAAGACAAGTTAGATGACAAATATATGTCAAGAATAATTTGACAGCACTGGTAGCTGGTAATAGCAGACACTGGTAGCTGAAATCAAAGTGTACAGTATTAACAAGGACATGGCTCGTCGATGATAATTTAAGTACAGATTAGGTCAGCTATACAGCTCCAAAATGATCTACCCCTTCTGCTTTGTAGCGCCTCACCAACCCTGTTACATTTAATTAAACTCCAACACTGATATCTATAAATATACAACTTGATGACAGCAGAAACTCACTCTCGAAGGCCTGCAGGAACAACTCGTGGTCGGCTTGAATGAGTTGCAGGTTGGGCTTTTTGGCTGCAGCAGCCATCGCAGAGGAGGACGACTGGTGAAACCCACTGGCTTTTCCCCCAGAACCAAAACTCACCGGGTGGCTTCCACCTAAGGAGTTCTGCTTCTGTGGAGCCATTGCCAAAATTGGACAAAGAAAGTGTCCCACCACCAGATATGAAGTGGTGTAAAAAAAATAAATAAAATAAAGAAAGAAAAGAAAGTCAGCTCCTCTTCCTTTGTCAAAACAAAAGAGCAGCGTTTGCAGAAAACCAGCCGGTTAAGAGAAACGCTGTTGACTTTTCATTTTAAAAGCGCGATATTGAAGTTCTCGTCTTTTATATTTGCCATTGATCTAATGTTTTCCTTTAGGTACCGGTTTAACAGTTACAGAGGTCGGTGAACAGGCTTGAAATGCGCGAAACAAGATCAGCCTCTGGGAAGCTGACGCTGCTCGTCGTGTATAGAAGGGAACCTTTGATTTGCGCAACTCTCGCGGGATTTTTATGCGTTGCTCCTTTATTTCGCACGTTGTACAAACTAATTATGTTTTCTAATGTGACAACGCTGTGGCTAAAATCTGTGTAGACTCAGGGACAAAAAATACTTGGATATGGTAAGGTCAAGAGGCTAAAATTGTCACTCTCGCGAGATATTTTCCAGGTCTGAGGTTCCCTTCCAGACACGGCTTGCTAGCTAACTGGCTAACTTCCTTAGCCAGCTAGCAATAAACCCGGGCTAACTGGCTAGCATTGCCCGGCACTCTAACTTCACTAATACGGAACTTAAAAGCTGGTGCCAAATGCCAACTGTTTAAACACAAAAATGGCACACGCGTTCAGAGATTTCGATGCCATAATTTCACCAAATTTCGCGTTATATCTCGCTTAACGCCTGTTGGCAAGTTGGGTTAGCGGTGCTGACAAACAGCACAAAATAACACAGATATTATCCGGTCAGTATTTTCTAAATAAACTATAATATGATATGAAATTGTTAAACACACGTTTCACTTAGTCTTTGTGTAATACATATGCCACCATGGAAATTGGAAATACATCTTAACTGAAACACTTGCTAGATTAAATTTATATTATCTTTTTTTAAAAGGCCTCTTTTGCAATTGCATGCTTTTATTTTGAAAGCAGACTGATATGAGTTCCGTCTTCTTGGGCTAGTTTCAGTTCACTGCGGAGGATTCAGTAGGTTGAATCCTCCGCTGTGTTGAAAGATCCCGCCTTCTAAAAGCTCTACCCAATCACCGTGCTTATTTGTGAGACCCTGTGCTCTCATTGGTGGGAATATTGGCCGGTCTCAGTGATAGCACGAATGGGAGGCCAGTGTGGAGGCACATTTGCCGCCTGTAGCATGGCGAGCTAAATAAGGTCATAGACACAAAACGTTACCATCAATAAATAAACGTAAATTGTGTATAATCTGATGTTCTTCGGATTTTTTATTTTTCAGTGCAGACAAAAAATCATCACATTTAAAATAATTAAAAACATATTAATTTCGAGACACCCCCTGTTAAAAATCAAGCCCCAATCAGTCACTCAGTGCTCAATGATTGATTGATTACGATCACACAGTCGTGAAACTCAGTGTCAGTATCCAGAAATTAATTGTCATAATAATAAAAACTCAAACTGTTGAAATTTCAACGACCACAATAATTAATTAATGAATGTGTAAATTTCATTTTTAGATATGGATATTTTATTAATATAATATTTATTTTTACTATTTTAATCACTGAAGCAATATATCACCAGCACACCACACATTCTTAATTTATTTTAACTACAAAAATGTTTGATTTTTATGAAGATTATTCCATAAATATAAATTCCTATAAAACGTTTAAACTGCTCATTTAAAAATATAAGGAAAATTGAGGCTACCTGTATGGTTAAAAGAGATATTATATGGTTATAATCCCTCCTGATATGGTTCAACATGAGCACTGCCTGCACATGACTAAACCACTGACCCCAAAACATAATGAGGCCTAAAATAGCTCGTGAGCACACACAGTAGGCGACTTGAAGTTACACACTGGTGATATATTTCAACTGTAACAATGAATCAGAGTCCATCAGTGGACAGAAACAGCTGAAAGTACAGGAGGTCACTGACAGCAAGTCTCAGTTTAGCTTTGCTTTTTGATGTTGAAATGTCAGTCTGAAGGTGGTTCAAGTGTGGGATATTCCACAGACTTCTGAGTCATCTTTTTAAATTAAAAAAAATGTAAAAACTCTCTGATTTTAGCTTCTTAAATGTGAATATTTTCCAGCTTCTTTACTCCTCTCTGACAGCAAACTTCACATCTTTGGGTTGTGGACAAAACAAGACATTTGAGGACGTCATCTTGGGCTTTGAGAAATAGTCATCAACGTTTTACACCATTTCCTGGCAGTTAAAAGACCAAACAACTAATCAATTAATCTAGAAAATGATCGACAGATAGTGCAATAGTGAATATAAATGTTAGTTGCAGCCCTAATTTATAGTCTTCTGATGCACAATGTATAATGTACAGTATTTTTGTTTTTGTTTTTTTAACCCTTTAACTACATAACTGTAGGATTGTTTCTCTATTTTTACTTTAATTTTCTATCTCAGTTTCTACAAGGCCATTATCTTCAAGAATATAGCTTTTTCCTTCTTGTGCTTTAGACAGATTTTCTTTTTACAGTTACTTTCTGCGAGTAAAAATAAGCTGCTCTCTGTGATAATACAGTTGTGCAAAACATTATTTCCATTGTGAGGCATCTATTTGACCCAGAAATTGACTTGTTAATTATGACTAGAGCAACAACAACCTAATCAATTAGTCAGTCAACAGAAACTATTTCAATAACTGAATAATTGTTTTGGGTCTTTTTTTTATTTTAAAGAAAAAGTTAAATTTATCTGATTACAGGTTCTTAACTATGAATATTTTCTGGTTTCTTTACTCCTCTGATAGTAAACTGAATATCTTTGGGTTGTGGATGTTATCCTTGGCTTTAGGAAACACTATTTGACATTTACACCATTTTCTGCAGATGAATAGACAGATAATATAATGAAAATAATCCTTACATTCAGCCCTAATTTGTAGTCCTCTGATGTGTGCTGTATAATGTAAAATATATGTGTTATTTATTTTTTTTTAAACCATCCTCACACCCCTTTAATTGCATAACTCTCACATTGTTCCTGTATTTTTACATCGTTTCCCATCTCAGTTTCTACAAGGCTATAACCTCCAAGACTAACTTTTTTATTAGTTGACTGATGGAAAAATCATCACCAGCTATTCTGATAATCGATTAATCACTTAAGTTATTTTTCCAGCCATCCTACACCTAAATTCAAATACTTTTCAAGGTGCATTTCCAAGCTTTTCCAGCACCTTACAGCTGGTAAATGGTGTAGTTATTGACCAAATTATTATTTCACTTCTTCAAACAACCAAAACTATGTTTGCTGATAGTATTCTTCAGAAAGGTGACAAATTAACCCCAACAAAGTTTCATGTTTCAAGATGTGTCACCTCTCTGCACTAGGCATCCTGTATAGCCAATATACAAAACACTCAAACAGTCACTGGAAAAAATTACTTTAATTTCAATAAAAATCTGTTTCGTCATTTTCAAGCCATCGCTCCTTAAAATGGCAACTTCCTGGCACGTTGTTGCCTGTTAGCCTCCCACTCACTTCAAACATCAGAGGGCAAACATCAAAAAAAGACTGAGAGCTCAAATTAAGCGTAACCACACATGCAGAGTAGCAAGCAAGGCTTGAGTCATCTTTCTTGAGTTTTCTTTTTTATGACTAATTTTACTTTTTAATCTAAAACTATAAGGAAACTATTCAGTCAGAGAGTGATTTATTATGAAAGTAATGCAACTACTACTTTATCTCACATCTATATATTAATGGAAAGCAACGTGCAGAAGGTTTATGGGATTTACTCAGTTTTGAACAGTAAATAAAAATTCTGTTACGGTGCTTTAATATGAATTGTTACCTCCAGAATTAATTAAAATTGGAAAAAAAAGAAAAAAAGAAAGTAATACTGCTATAATTTTAAAGCAAACATTTCTCTTAACTTTAAAACTGATTGAGACATTTTATAGACCACAAAATTAAACAATTGTTCTAGAAAACTGGAGCTGCATCGATTAATCGATTATTAAATTAATCACCAACTATTTTGATGATCAATCCATCAATTTGAGGATTTTTTTCAAAGAAAAAAAAAGTCTGATTTTAGCTTCTTAAACATGAATATTTTTTGGTTTCTTTCCTCTGACAGTAAACTGAACATCTTTGGGTTGTGAGTAAAATAAGACATTTGAGAAGATCATCCCAGGCTTTGGGAAACACTGACATTTTTCACCGTTTTCTGATATTTTAAAACAAACAACTATTATCGATTAATCATTAGTTGGAGCCCCTATACGACAGGGAACAAATATAATAATTAAAACACAAACAAGTGTGAGGAAGGACAGCTTGGACTTAAAATTATAGTTTATTACTCAAACATATTCCCTTTAATAGTAGCAATGGTAGTGGTTTGTCAGAGTAACATACAGTAGTGCACACAGTACTCTGGTAATGATCCCTATGAAGTAAGCAGGTACAGTTGTGAAAGTGACCATTTTTTAGCATTTAGTATGAAAAACTTGGTAGAAATGTAAACTTGGACAAATTAAATACACACACGCTCACACACAACCTAGATAACACTAAAATAACAGACCTAACCTCTAATCCCTTCACCTCAGCATGAAAAAATAAACATAAATCACATAAAGGATGAATTCATCTCCCAGTGTTTGAACTTCCACACAGCGTCTTTTTGTGCTTATCCTGTTATTCCGGATCTGTCACCTGAAACCAGGATAATTACAGACCCACAGCAGCTGTAGGCATCGCTGCATTTTTTAAAAAAATCTCTGCTTTGATTATAATCCTTACTGTAACAGTGCAACAAGATCACTCTCCGCCATTAAACCGACTCTACAAGTTAGACCCACTGGCTCACAGCCACACATTCCCATCAAAGAACTGCCTGCACCATCGTGGAGAGAGACAACACAATTTTACCTCATGTACCTGTGAGACTTCAGTGTTGGATTAAGTCATTGTTGTGAAAAGATCCCCCCAAAGAAATTATTAAAACACCCATCATTGTTGGCAATTTTGATAACAATTCTCATAATTTCATAGTAAATACGTGGTAATTACCAAGTAACATATTTGAAATTTCTTAGAAATTACCCACAAATTACCTCCAGATTACCCCCAAAAGTTCATGGTTAACTATGTGAAAATGAGCAAGTACCATTTTCATGTAGTTTAGTGGTAATTACAAAGCAACATATTTGAAATTTCTCTGAATTTACCCACAAATTGTCATTTCACATAGTTGAACTTTCTTTGAAATGAACTGCAAATTTAATACGTTATTTGGTCATTTCCACCCAATACATGATAAAGGTACTTGCTAAACGTCACATGATTAACCATGAAATTTGTGGGTAATTTCTAAGAAATTTCAAATATATTACTTGCTATTTACCGTGAAACTGACCTGGAAATCGAAGCGTTACAATTTTCTAAGCCTGCTGTCTCAAGATCACAACTTAATTATCATATTTTGTTTATAACTCTAATATCCTAAGATCAAGAGTTAACTATAAAAGTGCTCATTTTCTTTAGAATGACTTTGAAAATCTCGATATAGCCGCACATAGCTTACAGAATACAGAAGTGGGTCTCAGGATGGGATTGTTCCTCTCAGCGCTGAGAGGAAGAACAGAGTAGAAATTACAGAAAACGTTACGTTACGACCACAATTTGTTTTCTACAGATATAAATAATTAAAGGGATAGTTCAGGCTTTTTGAGTGGGGCTGTAAGATGTTTTTATCCACAGTTAGTGTTAGACCTACAGCAGATGGCGGTCGGCACGCTCCCAGTTTGGAGAGGCAGCAGAAGTACCATGTAGGAAGCGAAGCGATGCACTGCTGTGGACCGGGTTACAATACTCAATACAACTGTTGACCTCGAGGTAATTACGTTGTGATCTGGGGGAAACAGGTAAAAACTGTAGCAAACAGAGAAAGTTGGCGTCACTGACAATGACTAAAGGTCTTGACCCCTCATCACACACTAGGAAGATGTTTAAATTAATGGATATCATCTCAGAGGACAGTCAAGTCCTTCGAGCTTGGCAAAAAAAAGAAAAAAAAAAAAGTTGAAGTGCAAAGTTGCCTTGAGAAGCTGTTATGATTTTGTACTAGTATTACTCAGGCCAGTTTAACATCGAAAGCACAGAGACAAACAGAAATAGACGGACCAAACACCCACAGCCTGAAAGGTACCGGATGAGTTTTCAGAGACCGCACGTTGCTGGAATCCTCATGGAGCTTTGGTGCTTGGTTCAGTCGTCCATCAGCGCTCCTGACCTCATTTGGACGTCCCAATTGTTCCAAAACATGCTTCATCTTCAAGCGTGAGCAGTCACATCATAATCCAAAATGTCTCTCTGGCCAACATCAGGATGGAAGCTACTCTGGGGAACATGGTAACATCTAGTGGGTGCTCAGCCTTGGTCAGTGTGGTCTCAGTGTTTTCTCCATAGTATGTAGGTCATGAGCAGGATGAGGCCTGCCGACAGGCCTGCGATCACAAACTGGTGGATGGAGAGGACGTTTTCCAGCGTGTGGATCCTCTCCTCCATGGCGCTGGTGTGGAAGTAGTCGTAGATGCCGGCTCCGATGCTCCACAGCGCCCACACAGCGTCCACCACCAGAGGCATGGTGAAGCAGGCAGGGAGGCTCAGCTGCAGCAGGTCAGACAGCCTCTGTCAAAGACTGGAACAAGGACACAAGAAATACTGAGGCATTTAAACTAGGCACTGAGCAATGCTTAATTTTTAGTCAGAAGTACAGAGGAAGAGATCTGTTTGATGGGGTAAATTAAGTTGTAACTTTGCTTCCGTGCAAAGTTTAGTGGGATGAGACTGTGAGCTCTGAAGGGGAAGACAACTATTAGCTGAAGAGAAGCAAAAGTTACACAGAAACAATGATAATTCTGATCCCATATAAATGTGTAGTTCATACTAAAATAGCTGAAATATGCTCTTCACTCTGTCCCTGGTAGAAGCAGTTTATGTTTTATGGTTTGTAGAGCTGCAACGATTAATCGATCATTACTTTAATCAGCAACTATTTTAATAATCAATTGTTCCTTTTGAGTAATTTTTTAAATAAAAAAATCTCTGATGTCAGCTTCTCAAATATGAATAGTTTGTGGTTTCTTTGGTCTTCTATGACAGTAAACTAAATATTTTTGTGTTTTGGACAAAACAAGACATGTGAGGATGTCAACTTAGGTTTTGCAACATTTTTTAGACATTTTACAGACCAAGTCACTAATCGATAAATCGAGAAAATAAACGACAGATTAATCAATGATGAAAATAATCGTTTATTTGCAGCCCTAATAGTTTGGTTATGAGTCATTCGAACATTTCAGCGATTGCATGATGAAAGAGGTTCCAGCTTTGTTTAATGTTTGAACTCCGTATGAACTCTTTCAAATGTCACCATAGCATTTACAATTACAATACAGTTGTATTTGTTAATATCTGATTTATTAGAAATCCTTGCACCAAGTTAATTTAGCTGATAAGTTGGACCTGAAATCTGAAAATGAATCATTTCAAAGAAAATGAGTTATGGACCTTTAAATCTTCATTAATTTACTCTGATAACTAACGTTATTGTTGGTTATTTTTGCAAGTGTCCTACGGGCAAAGCAAGTAGAAGCGATTAGAAATTAAATCTTCTAATGAGGCCTATATAAAGTTAAAACTTTACTGTGTGGTGTTTATTATTTAACATGCCGAATTAAAGAATAGCGACGTGGAAAAAATGCCTACTTCATTCTTTGCAGAATATGCAAACGTGTCTATTAACACGGTTTTATTTAATTCTACGTGGTTGTTAACAGTTTGACATGGGCATCACGGTTTGCTGGAATTCTCTGCTAGCATGCTAACCTTTTGGCTAATATACAAGCTTGTTTCTTCTTAACACGCTAGCACTGATTTTTCACGAAGCTACATTACTTACAGCATGAACTACTTCTGAAGTCCAAAGACCACACAATCTTCGCACCATCTGATGCACAAACATACGAGTTTCACATCATAGTGTGTCACCTGATGTTACAGCGTTTCGGGGAAAGATTTCACATCTGCTGTGAGCCACTTCAGCGGACGCCTCTAAAAGGGAATCCTTAATTTGCGGAACTCTCGCGAGACTTGTACGTGTTGTTTCTTCATAGAGTACAAACTGATAGTATTTTATAAAGTGACAAAGCTGTGATTCCAGAGCCTGACCTGGGTATGTGTGGGGACAAAAACACTTGGTCGGAGTTAGAGAAAGATCATAGTTTGGGTTAAAATAATCACTCTCGCGAGAGGTTTCGCGAGCCAGGGGTTCCCATATAGACAAGACAGCTACTTCCGGATGTGTTCTAGATTAAGGGTCCCCTATGGCAACAGTACGCCAAACTTCATTTCCACTTTGACGCCTTTTATGACTTCACAACCCACACCAATATAATAAATAAATAAAACAGTACTTAAGATACTTTATAATCACAATGAACATCCTCTGGACCACTCGTTGCAAGAACACAAGAATTCTGTCTTTAATTGTAATGGGTCCACATCTCTTTAGCACATCTGTGGTGTAGACTGACGTTGATAGGGTACATAGAAAATACATTGCGAGCACAAGCGAACCTTTTGCAAAAGTTTGTTGAGTTTATTGAGTGTGTCAAGGCACACCCCATCAATCATACTAGAGTTCAGTACAAATGTTCATAATGTTGCCCGTTTACACTGCCAGGCGCGGTGGCCAAGTGGTAAGGCGTCGGTCTCGTAAACCGAAGATCGCGGGTTCGAACCCCGTCCGTGCCTGTGACGTGTGAATTCAAATAAGCTACTTTTTGATGCGCACCCTTACCTCGCATAAGCTTTGCTAGAAAGACAGTATGAGCATGTACACATGTCCGTGAATGTTCTCATTCGTCCAGGTCAGAGAGCAACTGGACTTGTTCAAAAAGCCTTTTCTGAAGACGTTTCGCCTCTTATCCAAGAAGCAGGCGAAACGTCTTCAGAAAAGGCTTTTTGAACAAGTCCAGTTGCTTTCGATATAATCTTTCTTTGGCATGCACACAAGTAATGCATATAACGAATTGAATAAGGTGTCGTTGATTTCAGTTAAATATAAAACCCTAACCCACGTCATTGTGCAAACTAAAAATGAATACAAATTATTAAATAAGCCACAAAAGTAAGCCTACTTGAAAGTATTTGGAGTTTTTAGTTGTGGCTCAATACAACTTCTACACACAACTGCTCTTCTGTTGGACAAAATCTCCTCAAAGTCCAGATGAGGGTGCTAAAACAACAAATATACACTAATGTAGGGTATTCAGGTTATCATAGTGCTTACTGTACACTGTTATTTATAATTTGTGAAACATCTGAGTTGCCAGTACATGTAATGATAAAGAACAACTCTTTTTCTGGCCTTTACTATGTGGGACTTACTCAATAATTCTATAATGTCACATATCAGGGAGAAAAATTATTGGAGTTCAAACACATTTTATTTGTATTTATAAGTATATTTAATTGAGCACACTTTTTTAAAGTATCATTACTTTAAAATTACTTTTAGAGATGGTGATACCATAGTAAATTGTCTATAATTGTCCGTTTCTTTCCACACAATTCCACTTTATTTTGAAAAACTAAAATTATTTAAGGGACAATTCACCCCAAAATCAAAAATACATATACATATTCTCAAATTATGTTTCAATTAAATTAGCACAAACCAGTTAAAGTTCCCATGAAACAGCTGGCAGAGTGCTCATTGGTTATGTGTTTCCTGTAGTGTGTTTCATGTAGCACTGCAGGCCTCGGAGGCTGTGCTCACAGGGAGGCCGCTGAGCCCGGTTCTGTTGCCTGCTAACAGCAGCTAACAGCTGACAGTAATGGTTAGCTACATTGGCAACACGTGAGCTAAAGCCATCTGGCCATCAGGAAACTCTGTATCTACATAGATAACTGAGAGTTGAAGCTGAGCAGCCGGAGGACATCAGAGGGGAAACCAGAAATTTTTTTTCTCTATAAAATCTGATCCGATGAATAAAGTTATAACACTGCAGTCCACTCCGCTGAACAGATGTTTTCTCCTGCCATGCTCAGCTGTGTTATAAATGACAAAGTGTTTCACTGGACGCATATTTAGTAATGCCCCCAAGTACAGGATGAGTCATCAACAATTTTTAATCATCTTCCAGGATTTTAAAACTCTGAAATACTACTAAAAACCTCAGAATACTGACAAAGCAACTTTTTTTGGTCTTTTTTTGGGCCAGATACTGGAGTATAAATGAAGTATAACACTTACTTATTAAAACTCAGTGAGACTGCAATATTTGTGGCCAAAGTGCAGTTGCACTTTGTCTATCTTTTTGAGTGTGTGTTAGGCATTGACATTAGACGTGATCATACAAATATATTCCACCACATTGTCAGCACAGGTTTTTATTGGACTGAAAAGAAATGAGCCAAGAAATAAGGTGCACAGAGCAGCATTTTGATCAACAAATCATCTTCAGCCTGTCATGTGCATGAGTGTTACAGCTCACGATTAATAACCTCCACGTCTCCGTTAGTTTTAATCTGTGTAGTTTCCCAGTCAAGAACGTTCCCTCTTGACACCCTCTTCCCGGAGAACATGTCTTGGATGGTGCTCTCCGAGAGGACAGAGTCCCACATATTAACATCACTGATCTCCCCAACAAAACTCTGTTGGGCATCAAAATCTCCCAGGTAAACGTCTGGATCTTGCCCGAGGATAACCTTGCCTCCAGGACGGACGGTGTGACCCTTCCTGTAGATTTTGGTCAAGCTTTTCTTCCCGTCCATGAAGAGAGTAGCTGCACCTGAACTGGAATCCCAGGTGACACACAGGTGGGTTTCCAGGGCATTGAGCTGAGGGACTTGGAAGATAACACCGTTTCCACTCAAGTAGAAGGACAATCTAAAAACACATATATAAAATGAATTTGTATGCATCTTTCAAAACAGGGTTTCAGAGGGTTTAACAGTGCAAAATAAAGGTAAAAGTGCGTGTGAAATCAGTAATAGTAGTAGCAGAAGTATAGTAGAAGTACATTAGTATTTTTAACATTATTAGTATTAGTTTTAGGCCTTCAAAGTTTTTACCTGCCGTCCAGTTCACGCCACACATTCAGCTCATCATAGTCTCCAGTCCGGTACGCAAAGAGGATGACCTCGCGTTCACCGCTGAGCTCTGTGGCCGCACGCATGCACAGAGTGAAAGCCCCCAGGTTCAGGGGTTTCTTGGGGACCAACTCAGCATAACTGGTGCTCGTCTCAGAGGGGAACACCAAGGTCTTAATGGTGTGACTCCCTGAGAGACAAGAAACAGAGGGCTTGTCAAGAAAATGCACAAAAGAACAAGAGGCAGGCAACAACACGGAAACACAGTATGGTTTTCTGGGACTTAAATATTTATATATACACACATATATATATATATTTATCTGTATATATATATATATATATATATATATATACAAATGTGTACAATTGATTTTCCATCTGACAGAGTTGATGACAACATTTAATAATTCATTTAATTAGGCTTTTACAAGGTTTAACAGCCAAGGGTTTGATTTTTTTCAAAATATATTTTACAGCATAAATGAAGAGCAAAAATAATTTTAAAAAATTACCCGCCAATGACGTGGAGATGGCAATGAGGAAAAGGACGACTGAAAGTCTCATTTTGTTTCAGGAAACCTGCAGAAGATTCAACAATTTACTTAATTGCTCATTTCATACACTTCCATACATCTTGCAATATTAAGTCTTATCCTTAGTTTTTATGTGTAGGAAAAGTTATTCAAAGAAATAAAAGTACAATGAAGCTGTATACATACCGTGCTGCTGTGGAGGTCCTGCTACAGACGGTCTGAACAGGGGTTTTATGGCGTGAATCTCCAAACTCCTCCTTGTTAAAACACACAGATATGCATCCTTGTGTAATGTTTTGGCAGTAGATCAAGTGACTGATCTAGGACGGGATCTAGAATAGTTTTGGACAAAATTGGGTCATATCAACGTCCAGTGGGCTGAAAAACTAAAGTAAAAGCAAACATAAAGACATGCAAAGTGCAGGTATTGTGAAGGAGGCTTCTCTTTACATTTTCCAATAACATGCATCTGATATATCTAATAACAGCATCTTTAATCCTTTACTCATCCTTATATAATGTGTTGGGTTTAAATGAGGTAAATGAAAGTGTTTAGACAAGATAAGATCATTGTTGACACACTGAATTTAAGGCAAAGAAAATCAAAGTCCAGGTATTGTGAGCAGGGTTTCTGTTGACATTTTCCAACGACATACAGATGAATCAGGTTGAGGACACCAAAGGGGACACAAAAGGACACTGACACACAAGAGTTATTTATTATCATCATCCCCGACAGTCAGATCAATCAGTATTTTAGTGGTTTCAGGGAGTAAATCTGTCTGCCTTTGAGGTATATGGTACTTTTCAATTCCATTAAAGTAACTAAAACTGAAACGTATCCCCGTCATTGCTTTAAATCTTCCTTTTGAGATGTTACACCATAGTAAATTGTCTATAATTGTCCCTTTCTTTCTACTCAGTTCCACTTTATTTTGAAAAACTCCAAAATATTAAAGGTACAGTTCACCCCAAAATCAATAATACATACATACTTCCTCTCACCTGTAGTGCCATTTACATTAAGATAGTTGAGATGTCTGACTTCTCTCAAACATAAAGGGACTAAATGTCACTTGGCTTGTGGTGCTCAAACCACCAAAAATATACATTTGAAAAATTCAAAACCAGTGTCTCTTTCCAAAAATCATGACCCAGTTACTCAAGATCATCCACAGACCTTGTTGTGAGCAGTTTCATGCAGGAACTATTTTCTTTCTAGTAAAAAGAAAATTTTACCTTAGAAAGTCCTCATTTCAGCTGTCCTACCAATAAAGACATAAAAGACCCAAAAAATACTAATAAAAAAAGCTGAAGTTCCGATGAAACAGCTGGCAGAGTGCTTATTGGTTATGGTTTTCCTATTCAGTGACGTTTACAGCAGCTAGTAGCGCTGTGTGTTACACCCGCTGGCAACGCCATGCAGCTAAAGCGGTTCATGGATGGAGGCAGGGTTGCCGAGTCTGCATTTTTTTCTGCATAATTGGGCTACTATTGAAGTGTTCATTTTTTGGGCCTGCTGGTTGGGTGGGCCCATTTGGCATGCAAATAGCATTCATGTCTATAAATACACATCCGTATTTGAAAGTAAATAATTTATTTCAACCTAAATCCTACTAAACTGACTCCAGATCAGCATGTACACACACAGACCTGGCACACTTCACACGCATGCCCACATAAACAAGTAGAAATATGATGCTGAAGCAAATTTAGTAACGCCCCCGAGTACAGGATGAGTCATCAACATTTTTTTAATCTTGCAAGTATAAATGAAGTATAATACAACACTTACATATCGATTTTGACTTCATGTGACCTTTAAAACTCAGGGAGACTGCAACATTTGTGGCCAAAGTTGTCTATCTTTTTGGGTGTGTATTAGGCATTGACATTAGACATTATCATATTAATATATTCCACCACATTGTCAGCACAGGTTTTTATTGGATTGAAAAGAAATGAGCCAAGAAATAAGGTGCACAGAGCAGCATTTTGATCAACAAATCATCTTCTTTGTATACTTAATATAATTATAACATTAACTACATTGTTCCAGCCTGTTATGTGCATGAGTGTTACAGCTCACGATTAATAACCTCCACCGCTCCGTTAATTCTAATCTGTGTAGTTTCCCAGTCAAAAACGTTCCCTCTTGACACCCTCGTCCCGGAGAACATGTCTTGGATGGTGCTCTCCGAGAGGACAGAGTCCCACATATTAACATCACTGATCTCCCCAATAAAACTCTGTTTGGCATCAAAATCTCCCAGGTAAACGTCCGGATCTTGCCCGAGGATAACCTTGCCTCCAGCGCGGACGGTGTGACCCTTCTTGTAGATTTTGGTCAAGCTTTTCTTCCCGTCCATGAAGATGGCAGCTGCGCCTGAACTGGAATCCCAAGTGACACACAGGTGGGTTTCCAGGGCATTGAGCTGAGGGACTTGGAACATAACACCCTCTCCACTCAAGAAGAAGGACAATCTAAAAACACATATATAAAATGAATTCATATGCATCTTTCAAAACAGGGTTTCAGAGGGTTTAACTGCAAAATAAAAGCAAAAGTATGTGCAAAATCATAGTAACAGATATTTATCGTCCATTTAAACAGTTCAGTTCATCAGTTGTGACTGCGTAAAATATAATTATACATGAATGCATGTCATTATTATTGTTTGCAGTAGGCGCAGTAGTAGCAGCCTTGTTGTACAGTATTATGAATATCAGTTTTACAGTGTAGTAGTAGCAGTAGTAATAATGATACTGTTAGTAGTGGTTGCCTATCGTTCATAGCAGCAGTAGTAGTATTTGTAGTAATGGAAGTAATAGCAGTAGTAGAAGGACAGTAGTATTTTTAGCAGTATTAGCTTCAGGCCTTCAAAGTCTTTACCTGCCGTCCAGTTCACGCCACACATTCAGCTCATCATAGTGTGTTGTCCGGTACGCAAAGAGGATGACCTCGCGTTCACCGCTGAGCTCTGTGGCCACACGCATGCACAGCGTGAAAGCCCTCAGGTTCAGGGGTTTCTGGGGCACCAACTCAACATAACTGGTGCTCGTCTCAGAGGGGAACACCAAGGTCTTAATGGTGTGACTCCCTGAGAGACAAGAAACAGAGGACTTGTCAACTTACCAACTAATGCAAAAACAAAACATTGACTTTATAATTTTATACATGTACAGATTTGCAAAGACAGAGGAAAGATATAAAATTACCCGCCGATGACGTGGAGATGGCAATGAGGAAAAGGACGACTGGAAGTCTCATTTTGTCTCAGGAAACCTGCAGAAAATTTAACATTTTACTTAATTGCTCATTTCACACATTTTCAGGCATTATGCAATTTTAAGTCATATCCAGAGTTTTTATGTGTAGGAAAAGTTATTCAAAGAAATTAAAGTACAATGAAGCTGTACACATACCGTGCTGCTGTGGAGGTCCTGCTACAGACGGTCTGAACAGGGGTTTTATGGTGTGAATCTCCAAACTCCTCCTTGTTAAAACACACAGATATGCATCCTTGTGTAATGTATTGTCTTTAGATTAGGTGACTGATCTAGGACAGGATCCAGAACTGTTTAGGAAAAAACTGGGTCATATCAATTTCTAGTGGGCTGAAAAACTAAACTAAAAGCAAACATAAAGACATGCAAAGTGCAGGTATTGTTAAGGAGGCTTCTCTTTACATTTTCCAATAACATGCATCTGATATACCAAATAACAGCATCTTTAATCCTTTACTCATCCTTATATAATGTGTTGGTTTTAAATGAGGTAAATGAAAGTGTTTAGACAAGATAAGATCATTGTTGACACACTGAATTTAAGGCAAAGAAAATCAAAGTCCAGGTATTGTGAGCAGGGTTTCTGTTGACATTTTCCAACAATGTATGGCTGAGTCAGGTCAACGACAGCAAAGGGGACACAAAAGGACACTGACACACAAGAGTTATGTTACATTCAATGTTTACATGCTGTTTTATTTTGGTGTTTTTCTGTTAATCCTGTTGATCCCTCTAGGTTGATCAGCTGATTGGCACACACCTGTGCTGAATGGGGGCTGAGTCTATTTAGGCTGGCCCTTTTGTTCAGTTCTTCCTCTCTCCACCCAGTTGCAGCAGCACCTTTGTGGTGCTAAGTATCCATTTTCTTTTCAGCCAATCCATTTACTTAAATAAACTTAAATGTAGTAAACTTCATACCTGGTGTTGTGTCCATTGTTATGTTCGGCGTTGAGCCAGCCATAACAGTTATTTATTATCATCTCTGGAAGTCAGATAAATCAATATTTTAGTGTTTCAGGGAATAAATCTTTTAATGTAAATTATTGAAAAAGCCACAAAAAAACAAGCCTACTTGAAAGTATTAGGAGTTTTTAGTTGTGGCTCAATACAACTTCTACACACAACTGCTCTTCTGTTGGACAAAATCTCCTCAAAGTCCAGACGAGGGTGCTAAAACAACAAATATACACAAGATTTGTGGAGGCTATTCAGTTTATCATTGTGTGTACTGTACACTGTTATTCATAATTTGTCGAATCATCTGAGTTGTCAGTAGATGTAATGATAAAGAACAACTCTTTTTTTGGCCTTTACTATGTGGGACTTACTCAGTAATTCTATAATGTCACATTTCAGGGAGAAAAATGATTTCAGTTCAAACACATTTTATTTGTATTTATAAGTATATTCAATTGAGCACACTTTTTAAAGTATCATTACTCTAAAATTACTTTTAGAGATGGTGACACCATAGTAAATTGTGTATAATTGTCCGTTTCTTTCCACACAATTCCACTTTATTTAAAAAAACTAAAATTATTAAAGGGACAATTCACCCCAAAATCAAAAATACATCATTTATAAAAGAGAAATGTGCTAAGAAATAAGGTGCACAGAGCAGCATTTTGATCAACATATCATCTTCTTTATATGCTTAATGTAATTATAACATTACCTACATTGTTCCAGCCTGTCATGTGTGAACGTTACAGCTTCAGCTCACGAGACAAAACCTCCACCTCTCCGGTCTCTCTAATCTGTGTGGTTTCCCAGTCAAAAATGTTCCCTCTTGGCACCGTCTTCCCAGAGAAAATGTCTTGGATCTTGCTCTCCGAGAGGACAGAGTCCCACATATTAACATCACTGATCTCCCCAACAAAACTCTGTTTGGCATCAAACTGTCCCAGGTAAACGTCTGCATCTTGTCCGAGGAGAACTATGCCTCCACCGCGGACACTGTGACCCTTCTTGTAGATTTTGGTCAAACTTTTCTTCCCGTCCATGAAGACAGTGGTTGCACCTGAACTGGAATCCCAGGTGACACACAGGTGGGTTTCCAGGGCACTGAGCTGAGGGACGTTGAAGAAAACACCGTCTCCAGTCATGAAGAGAGACAATCTAAACACACACATATATAAAATTTGTTATGCATCTATAAAAACAGAGTTTTGCAGGGTTTAACAATGCAAAATAAAAATACATTAAGATTAAAAATTGGTGTGAAATCAGTTTAACAGACATTTTATTGTGCATTTAATCAATTCAGTACATTACTTTGATTGTGAGGTAATAAAAAATTCTATTTAATATAATAAAATAAAATAGTTTAATAATAACAGAAGATAGTCAGTGTTGGATTTATCATCACAGATTCATTTTACAAAGGAATTCAATGATGTACTGTATATAAAACATTAAACATTATTCACTTTTACTTCATTGAATTTACTCAGCTGCACACAGCTCTGGAGCTGCAGGTTGCAGACCCCTGTACGCTGTAAAAATAAACCAAATAAGTTATCAGAACTCAAACAAAATTGACGCAATCAGTT
>JAJHUR010090327.1:11622-33431 GCA_027495735.1 Lutjanus campechanus | reverse complement strand
GGTTAATCACAGTCAACAATCGCCAAATCGTACTTTAAATGCCGCTGAAATGTGCGCTATGCGTGCTAAATATGCAGTACAAACCAAACACATTAACGTACAAACATTAGAGCAACTCACAAAATGCTTCAACTTTTCAGACCGAAGAGGATCACGGCCTCTGCAGGTAAACGACCCTGACGTTTGCAGCTGATAGCAGCAGCTCCGCCTACACGTTTGTATCCGTGTCTGTGTTTAATGTGTGCACGTTTCTCCAGTCGAGTGATTATATATCAGCTTATTCTGTCACAGTCTACATTCAACATTATTTCCATTTTCTAGATTAAAACGCTGCCAAACCGCGCTGGTTTTACGAACTGTCATCTGTCCGACTTTGACATAAACATCCGGGGTTGCCTAGGTGATCAGGGCTTACACGCTGGACGAGAGAGGCTGCCGTCAGGGCCGCGGCCCCGACTAGTGGCGGGCGGCTGCATGAGGCGACAGATAACCGGCATCGTGCATGAATGAAATATTGATAAATATTTTAAACGACTAGTAATTCCGGTGCCGACTAGTTAGGGAGCGGGCGTTTAATCGTATAGTCGACTAATCGCGCGCATCCCTAGTGACTACTTATAACAATCCTGCTAAATCTCATGGTAACCAAATCACCAGTATGACTCACAGGAAGCCATTTCCACTTGACAGATTTACCAATAGTTGTTTATTTCCCACCATGTACAGTATATGCCACCATTAAAACTGGTTCGTTTAAAAAGCACCAGTAGGCAGAAGACACAGCAGGAGGCAGAAAAAGCATCACCCCTACCTGTTTCAGTGGCAGCAGCATGAACTCCTCCGTCTTAGACACCTCCACAAAGTGCTGCAGGACATACTTGTGTGCCGACTTGAGCAGGTCGCTGCAGGAGTGCGTGTCAGCGAATCCTCGGATGCCCAGGCAGTTGGAAGGGTCCAGCTGGCTGAGGAGGAACTTACAGCAGGCGTCCCGCACCCCGTTGAGCTGCAGCAGGCTGGCTGCTGGGAGCAGCGTCTAAGAAGAGTGCAATTTCATGTGGAAATACACTGTCAGTGTGTTGTATCGACTTGTTCTCTGTGAGATGTGATGAATAGGGATCAGACAAAAAGTCGTGTTTATAGATCTGAAGTCCTCTTCCCTACCTGCACATTGCCTTCCCCGACCACAATTTCTGCTGTGTAGGCGTACTGGACCAGCTGCTCCAGAGCCTGAGGGTCGATGTCATGTAGGGTCACATGTGTCTGCCGACTCTCTGACATCTCATCTGCATGAGCACACAGAACCAGAGCTCTTATATTTTCATTTTATAACCAGTAAAACTCAAACAGATATAATTGCCTCCTTTTTCAATCATGCCAGCACATGGCTTAGTATCCAGGATACAGCACGGCTGCCAAATGTCCATTTCATCACTTGTTGAGTGTGGAGGGTTATGAAATACCTGAATCTAAACTCTTTTGCACAACAGTGGTGGTCCTGCAGATCTCTGTGTTGGGATGTTCTACATCAGCAGTTGAATTTGCAATCTCCTATTAGTTAAACAATACTGTAAACAAAACAGTCCTCATGCAAGAGCCGTTCCTATGATCAGGTTGGTTCTTAACTGGTTTATACGAGTGATTTAGGAGACCTTGCTGCATTCACCAAATTTCTTTTTGGTTTTTCGCTTAGGCACAAACACAATTTATGAGTGGTCCAGACCTGTCAAAGCAGTAATGGATAACTAATAGATTGTATATTTAATTGCTTTGATGCAATTTTTGAATATGAAAATGCTATATGAATCACACTTCATAATTATGTTGACATCCTGTTTGACTCAGCAATTCAAATTATAACATAACTCTTAATTTACTTATATAGTAGGGGTGTCACAATTTTGATATTAAATTGAAAATCTATTGAAATTAGCTTTCAATTTCACGAATTGCAATCAAGGGCAGAATTGGCGATTTTCAGTATTTTCTTTTCTCCCCATCCCTGCCAATCTGCATCATCAGCACGTCTTCAGAGAAAAAAAACTTAAAAGGCCACACAGTGTAGCTTAGCAGCTGTTATCACACACTCGATACCATATAGATGAAAGAAGAATGTGAAAATACAAAGTACAGATGTCAGGGCATAAAAGCAATGATCCTCAAGACTCTTTAGTCCAACAATGGCACAGCCATCACTGATAAAAAAAAAGTTTCAATCAAAAAGGAAAATCATGACTATAAACTTGAAAGTCAAATTGAATCATGAATTTGAAAAATCATGACACCCCTAGCATAAAGCCTAACAATGTCGTCAATAATTTAAATAGCCTATTACCATTAGTGTCAGGCCTGTTGTCTGTATCTATGCAGGTTTATGCAAATTGCTGTCCAGGCCAACATCCTCCGTTGTATGTCTGACAACATCACCCATTATGGCACATAATCTGTCATCCATCTCTGTGATGATGAGATCCCCTTGACCCTTTCCTCCCATTGCAGTTATTGATCCCCTTGCTGTGGCAAGATGTTTTTTTAAAGCCATTTTCATATTGATCCATTTCTTAAGTGACACAGCATTACCAGCGCTTGTTCTTTTCCCCCCATTCTTTGGCTTTAGCAGGTTCCTTAATTCCACTGCTGATGCCGTTAAAATTATAGACTTTCCTTGATGGATCTCTGAAACCAGAACTCAATATCCAAACTTGTAAGGTTATTTATCTTTACTCCTTAATGCCGTTTTCAAAACTTTTGGCAATAAAAAAAATCAAGAGAAGATCCTATTGTTGCTAAGACAGTTTGGTGTGTTTTTGAATTACAATTTTGACAAGCTAGTATGCATTCATGCTGAGTTACACTATCGTTTGTTCTACAGACATGTCTAACAATTATTTAGTGACCTTGCCTGAACCTGAGCATTCACGTTACCTTAATAAATTAAGGTTGATCAGTCAGCCATCATGCCCCTTCAGTTCCCTTGTCAAAGTGGATCAATGACCCAGCAGTGACCAGACAATGGTTGTATTTAATTACCAGGTATCATTAGGCTCAGTGTTGTCTGTAAATAAAAAAATTGTTTGATCTATGCAAGGCTGAGATTTAGAGATGACAGTCTGACTGTACTAAGGCAATTTCCCACTCAAGCTAATGTTATCTGTCAGTACTAACTGTCACCGGGATCATTTAGCTTTTCACCACCTTTTTCATGCATCTTATGTGCCCCAAATCTATGAATACAGTTGTTTCTTGTATCTTTTTCAGCACAGTTTAAATGACAGATGAATTAACACTGCTGCCAGGGTAAAGACTTATGGTTCTCTGGATGCTCATTCACTCTCACTGCTCTCCTTTTGGGATATATATACATACATACATACATATATATATATATATACATACATACATACATACATACATACATTCATTCATATATATATATATATATATATATATATATATATATATATATATATATATATATATATATATATATATATATATATATTTTAGGAAGGATGGGGAACCACAGATCAAGATAGAGTTGTGTGTTTTACAACCTGCTACACAGCAGCTTTTCAGCATTTTCATATCTCTCTGATTATATGACACCATAGTCTTTCCCCCAAAATGGGGTGCAGCCTTAGCGAATGGGGGTTGATGATGTATTGCCTGTCTGTATAAACTTATATGGTGTTTTGGGGACATTTATTATGCTAATTTACAAGTCTCATGAACATGCAGTCAAATAGACACAGGCAGATCATTTACACAGTTGTCTGAAGTTAGGAGCATTTGCTCAATCTGACGTGGCACACTCGGACAAGCCCACCTTAAGAAACAAAAAAACAAGAAAAACAACAGAAAGCTAAGGTAAGAATATAAAAATGTTCTTGCATGAAGCCCAGTATCTGTATGGGGAGCTGTGATTTTGTGGTTTTGGATGGTCATGACAGATCAGAAGATTGTGTTAACATGGGCTAATTAGACACTGCGCCAGACGAGAGAAAGCCTAGCAGCTGAGTCTCAAAGCCAGATAACTGACTGTCTGGAGACACATTGTCCCCTCACAAAGGTCTAGTGTCGGGAGGAAATCTGACACTCACAGACCTCATCTGACCACCTGTGCCCCAGACAGGAACAGGGGGAAGGAAGCGATGATGCTGAAAGGATGAGGTGGCATTCAGTGCACACGAGTTGTTGTGTCATCAAACTCTTAGCAACAGAAAAACAGGAGGCATGTGTATAGGAATAAAAGCGTGGACTGAACTTACTGGTAAACATAGCGTGGAAGTAGGGGCTGCAGGATGCCAGCACCACTTTGTGCGCCTTGATTTCTTTGTTGGACACATGGAGCACGATGTCACATAGCAAGCCGCGCTGTCGCATCCTATTCATGGACACGAAAGAGTCGTGGTAGTGCCGCTTTGAATTGTGTGAGATGCTGTGGCCGTCGCGGTTCAGCAGCTGCATGCCCCCTTCCATCATGGTGCCTGATGTGGCAGTCGCGGGCTCTTGCCTGGGCCGCACGCTGGGCAACTGAAACATGCAGAAAACCATTTTCATGCCAGTTAATATCAAAGTCATTAACTTATAAAAATGTAATTTGTCATCAGAAATCATTTCCACCTGCAACGGCTTAGTTTATATGCAGGGATGCAGGTGTTATGACAGGTGTCCTGAGCAATCATTGTACCTATTGTTGCTGTTATTGTACCCATCCTGACAGCTGTGACGGGAAGCCTATCAGCATGACAGAAATCTCTGTACAATTACAAAGTGTAGTAGGTCAGCTGGCCTGGTTATTTGACATTCAGTGTCAAGACTGATTAAATCGCATTATGACAATAGAGACAAGATAGACATGACTTCTTAAATCTTTGCAGATTTCTCATCTATTGGACTGTCTTGTTTTAATGAATGGCAATGACTGCTGACTAGTGATGTTTAATTGCACCAAAATTAACTGTGAAGCCCTCCACCTCACTCCAGCTGCAGCCTCGCGTAGGCATGGTGGGTGGAGAGAAGGATGTGTAGCCTGAGTTAGCCTTTTCCTTTGTGCTCTTATCCGCCCCGTTCTCTCAGATAGAGAACACTCTTGTTCTGTGTGTTGCATAACCATCATCACATGGCATCTTAGTAGTTGCTGTCTGAATGATGAATATTTAGGATGCACTGAGGCAAACTACTGGTAAACCGGACACCTGAACAGGCTTCAGAAGGTATTTCTCTCAAACATACTGAATTTGATGCATCGCTTTCTTACAAGGATAGAGAAACGGGCATATGAGCAGAAGCTAAGTGGAAGTGAAACTGTAAAGAAAGGTACTCCGAACTCCTCTGATGCTCAGCTTTCACATAGATGATGTGTTATTTCAAATATCCTTAACTACTATTACTATTACAAACCATATAGCCTGCCATTTCAGTGTGTCCTACAGTGGCATGTGGAAAAATCTTGCTTTCTGGTGATGTTTTACTGTTTATTTTTTTATTTTAAATTCATAATTCATGTTTGTAAATCTAAACAGAGTTTTTGTAACACTAATATATGCTAAACACAGCACAAGAACAGCCACTACAGCCTATTCAGTAGAGCTGCAAGGATTAGTGGATTAATTGATTAGTTGTCATCTAAGAAAATTAATCACCAACTATTTTGATAATTTTTTTTGAATCATTTTTATGTCCAAAGTCTCTAATTTTCCAGTTTCTTCATGGTAAATGGGCCTGCATTTGTATAGCATCTTTCTAGTTTTCCCAACTACTCAACACACTTTTTCACACACATTCACACACCAAGGGATTCAGTATCTGGTCCAAAGATACTTCGACATGTAGATTCAAGGGACCCGGGAATAAAACCGCTTATCTTCCGATAAGTGGACACAGCCACAGCTGCCCGCTCCTTTATGACAGTAAACTGAATCTCTTTGGGTTGTGCACAAAACCAGACATTGGTGGATGTCACCTTGGGCTTTGGGAAACAGTGGTCAACATTTTTTCACATTTAATGGACTAAACAACTAATCAATTAATCAAGAAAATGATCGACAGATTAATAGATGATGAAAATATTTGTTAGTTGCGCCCCTGCACATCAGGGAAGATTATCGATCAGTTTGAAGTCCAAGAAAATCAACCCTTAAGGCTGAAACACATTAACGTGTTATGGCTTCTGATAAAGGAAAGTTCCACTTATCTCTCCAGGCAAATGGATGCTGACACTGAGTGTCAGTGCATCATTATCAGGTTGTCATCTGTTCAGTGGCACTCTTTCAACTAAATACTCTGCACTGTCCCATGGATCATCTCAAATGTCACCACCTGGCAACTAGCTTTGGGGTCCTATTTTCCAAAACACAATAGACCACAAAAACACACCAACCATGTTCCTCCATGAGGGAACAATCTGCTCTCATCATGCCCTGGGGAATAATATGAGACAATGCTGCACATTGAGACATGCAGGATACACAGGAGGTTGAGGTAGAAGTGAAAACACAATTGTCACAGAGTAAAGCACTTGTTCTGTTCATCCCAGCCAGGGTTGTCCCCTAAAATTTCCTCTTGCCTCTCTGGCTCAAAGCCTTGGTTGGTATCCACACAAACGTTCAGTGGCTTCTTGCCGAACATGCACAATCTTGTTGGATGCACAAATGTTGTACTCTGATCTGTTTTTGACAGAAGGATGTTTTTATTCCTATATCAGCCTCCTTATGTGATCTGAAGAAACCCCAACCCCCACTCCATCTATTTTGAATAACAGCAGCTATCAGCTGCAGCAGCAGCAGCAATAGAAAGAAGAATGAATGTGTGATTTTTTTTTACCGGCGACTGTGTTGCGGTTATCCTTGCACACAGTGTCTTCCTCGATGTGACGGGAGATAAATCAGTAGCTGTCGCAGTCAGGTTGGTTTAAAATTGGTACCAGTGTCTGGATATCTGTCCATATTCTGACTCAACCATACGAAATATGAAGAAAGCCTCTGTTTTGTGCTGTATGCGGTTGACGTCAATGCAAAAAAAAACTGCATGAAAGCTGACATCGCTTTGTTAAGGTGGAATTAGAGGTGCCGGAGGGTCTTGTCCGGCTAGGAAACCCTAGATTTGCGAAATTCTCGCGAGATCTGTTTCTTCATAATGCACGTTCTACAAACTAAATGTTTTATAAGGTAGCACCGCTGTCATTCAGTTCTGCTTAGATTTAGGGATATAAAACCTTGGTTCGGGTAAGGGAAAAGTCGTGGTTTTGGTTCAAATATTCATTCTCGCGAGATCTTTCGCGGGAGAGGGGTTCCCATAGACAGGAAACGCAAACAGTAAAAGTAGTTACGCTGCTTGTTCTACTTAAATGCCTTGAGAGGTTTTAAGAGAAACCTAAAACACACTGAAGGGTATTTCTCAAACGCAAATGTTTAACGTTTGTCGTGGATGTTTGTTTATTATTTGTTGTGACACAGACGACCTTAAGCGCCCCCTTTTGTCTGGCCAGAGTCCGGAAGTGCGTTCGATTAATTCATCGAAGCTAGCGCGAGAGGCGGGGTTTTACTGAGAAGCGCTGTGATTGGTCAGAATCCGAACAGTATTTCGCTGCGGGTAGCCCGGACAACAATATCAAACAACTCAAAATGTTTAACAAGGAAAAGACCATGACATTCGTTTGGTGGAAACAAACTATGCATTCATCATTATCATTATCAACAGAATAAAAGTAACGGCTGTTTAAGTCGCGTCTATGTATGGCGAATAGCTAACGTTAGCTCTGACTGCAGAAGAACTAAAACCAGTAACATTACTTACCACCAGCCGTCGTCGGTGCTGATATGACAGCAATGATTTCTTCCTGGTTGTAAGCTTGCCCAGTTTGTGGCTGTGTAACGTACTGTAATTACAGCTGGCTAAAATGAAAACGGTAAACTCTCACTCTTCGGGCCTACAGCTGCCTGCCCGTGTCTCGTGAATGTAGCTGTTCATTTAATTTCAACCTCACGTGTGGCATCAAAACACTGCTTGTTCTTGTACGAGTGGCGTTGATACTAATTTCGAGGTTGTCATGCTCGCCGACTCTCTTTTTTCCTAATTTGATTGAGTGTTAATAATGACTATTTTTTATTATTACAATCATTATTGATTGATTATTGAAAAATGTGAAAGCATACCTGTAATGTCGTATCAAAAGAATTATGCCTCTTTTCATAAGAATTATGATTCTTATGTTATATTTGTAAACGCCATTCAGTTAGGGTTTAGCACCCATGAAACATAAAACCAACTACGTCGTTCTACTCGGTCGTGGATAGATGGGAACCACAGACCTGCGGAAGATCTCGCGCGAGCGATCATTTTAACACAAATCATGATCATTCCCTTACCTGAAACGTGTGTTTGTTTGTTTTTTGTGTCAAAACTCAAATAATATCATAACCACAGTGTTGTCACGTTAGAAAACATTAGTTTGTAACGTGGACTGTGCACAATGGAGAAACAGCGTATATAAACCTCGCGAGAGTTTCGCAAAGGGTTCCATTCTAGACACGATCAAGTTTTGCACCGAGGGATTGTGGGTATTGAGGTTGGACAGTCACGTTTTAGATCCAGCATGGCAGGGAAACAGAAAAGGTAAGTGGCTGTTTTCTTTATTATGTACTATATATATCATGTGTTTTAACGGCAAGATCATGTTGTTTTTTTTAAGTTCAATTGCTGTCAAGGAGTTGGTGCCGACTCGTTTTAGCTAACATAGTGTGCGATAATGTCTTAGCCATCCATGCTATTAACGCTAGCTCTGTGTTGGGGTCTCTTGATAGTAGCTAGCTTAAATAAAACTTAGCTACATTTAGTCTTTTCTTCTCGATAAAAATGGACAATACACGATTTCTAAAGGAGACGTTGCAGCTAATTGATCAGCTGGTATCTGAACAACATGTTTAAGTTGACGTTGGAAACTGTAGACCACACATCACAAAGTTTCCCCACACATGCTGGCCAGCTCAATTCATCTGTTGAATTGTTGTCTTTTTTTGTGTGTGTGTTTTATTAAAGGAAACTAGAAGACCTCAGTGTGGATGAGTTCCTGTTATCAGCTGATTTGGACTCTGCAGGTGAAGATGAATCTGAAGAAGAGTCTCCCAAACAGAATGGACTCAGTAAAAAGAACAAGAGGAAAGATCTGAAACCTGCGACTTCTAAAAGGTGAGTCAATTTAACATTCAATTTAATGTTAATTAATTTAACATATTGTGTGTAGGAGCCTAAATGCAGTTTATTGACGTTCGACTTATTAGTGTGTAATGATTTAAGTTCATGGGTAAAACAACAGAATTTTTCACGGTTCATTGAAGGAATATTTACAATATTTACGGGCTGATATATTTACAGTTCATTTTCAGGGTAATGAAATGAGTTAATAATATGAGGCATGTGTAGATAATTTAAAATGCACAATATCTAATCTGTATTACTGTTGTAATATTTGGAAATAGTTAATGGTGTTAGCTGCTTCATAGTAACTGCACAGCCTAGTAACTGCAATATCTTTGGTACAAAATAATCACAATTGGATATTTTGTCAAAATTGTTAAGCCTTCAATTGGATTTAATATTGTCTTGTGTCCTAACAAGTGCAAAACTGTTCCAAGTGGTCCTGTGGATTTTTGTTATGTGGATTCAGGTGAGGGGAATCATTAGCGCATCAAGCTAAGGTTTCATTCTTTCTTAAAGTGTTTTTGTCCTTTTTGTCTTTATAGTGATGTAAAGAAAAAGGGAAAAGCCTCTGAGCACAAGGAGCAGCTGTCCAGGTTAAAGAACAAAGATCCAGAGTTCTTCAAATTCCTGCAAGAGAATGACCAAACGCTCCTAAACTTTGACGACACAGACAGCTCTGATGATGAGGATGAGAAAAAATACCACAGATTGCCATCTGCACTGGAGGTAGGCTGGTTGCTGATGGGGCAGTTTATATTAATTATCGTTTGTTTGTTTTGTTTTTTTAAAAAGAAAGAAATTCATACTGGGGTTTTGCACGTAGGAGGCCAGCTCTGGTGAGGACGACAACGAAGATAATGACGAGGGGCAGACAGCTTCAAAGAAATCCAAGAAGGCAGCGGAGACTATCAAAGTCACAGACAAAATGGTTGAAGAATGGAAAGCAGCTTTGAAGAAGGAGCCCACTCCTCGTCTCTTCAGAGAGGTCACCCAGGCTTTTAAGGCTGCCGTGGCAACAACAAAGGGCGAAGGAGGCAGTCAGTGTCGATACAAAGTGGCCGACAGTTCAGGTGGGATAACATGTTTGTTCTGGGGTCTGTAGCATCAAGCAGGATTTGTGGGTAACGAGGTAACTTCAGTATTAACCCTGGGTTTTCAGTATTATTATAGTGGTTCACTTCTTACCTTGTACGTTGCCATGGTAACTTATGCTGAACACATAACCTGCTCCAGAGCATAAAGCATCGCCTGCTGACCAATCAAATCACTCCATTCATTGCGCAGATCACGGGAGGGAAAAGTGTTATTTCCGTGTGCTTTCATATACCGATATCATCCAACAACAGAGACTTGAAGCATTAAAACGTTGTACTTGTTGTGCTTAGAAAAAATATGAAAGTCAGTCTTCTGACCGCTTTGAATTATAATTTTATATTTATTTTTTTATTTGCTCTGTGTGTTATCTTAAATGTATCCATATGAAGAAGAGAGGGTTGCGCTCACACATATATTATTTAATATGTTGGATCTTCTGTCTGCAGATCAGATGACATTGATGATCAGCAAATGTATTAAATTATATATTTCTCTTCCAAGTCAGTTTGACACCACCGGGTGCAGCTGAAAGTGTAAGGCTGTCTTAACTGTCTCAAGAACAGCCTAAATATAAGCAGCGCGATTTAACAGGCTTCATAAATGTAATTATAGTTCGATCTACTTGTGCTCTAATGATGGAGCAGTGATACTGTTAAGGCTCTGGGTCCAAAGTGTTTTTTCCCAGTTGAAAAGGTCAGGAACCTTCTGAAAACACCCAGATACAAGCACATAGTGAGAAGACTGTTAATTTACAGATTGAACTGTTTTTAAGCTAATATACAGCCAATTGTTTTGTTAGGCTTTTTAAGATGGCTAGATTTAGTAGTGATTTGAGATGGATACCGTGATCCAACTTGTTTTGTCCACCCAGAGAGACAACTATTTCATCTTGTACTGAGCAGAAATTTCCCCATAATTTTTGCTGTTGGCTTTTTTCATTTATATTGTCACAAAAAAAAACATTAAAAAATAAAAGGATGTTAACAAATATTTATTGACAAGATTTTCATTGACAAAACTAACACTGAACAAAACACACAGGGAATTCTTTAATTAATTGAATGTATTGAATTGAAAGACTTGTACTGAATGACTCTTTCCCTGTACTGTCTGCAGTGTTCAACGCCTTGGTCCTGTTCTGTATCAGAGATGTTCATGTGGCCCTGCAGAAGATGCTCAGCCTCAAGTCAGATAAAGACCAGAAAAAGTATGTTCATGTCATTTCTGTTTATCTGAACCTCCTATTCACGAGTCTTAGTTTAGCTGTGGAAAAATGGGCCACTCCTCACTCTGTTTCCTTTGTATTGTTCTCAGGCTGGTGCTCCCATCATCTAGTCCGAAGTGGCAGAAGAATCAGATTGACATCAAGATGTATCTCAGTGGGATAGTTCAGGTTTGTTCTTTCTCCCTTAGGATCTTGGTCTCATGTGCTGTTGACAGTTTAAAAGGTTAAAATATAGCAGATTAAGTACTTTTGCATCCTGGAAACATCCCTGATCCCTGAATGAATCTCCTCTATCATCTCTTTTGTCTCCACCTGTAGCTGTTATCCTGTCTAACAGAGTCTACAGTCATCAGCGCTGTCCTGCGACATGCCAACCAGCTTATACCTTATTACCTCTGTCTACCCAAACAGTGTCGTCACCTGATGAAGGTAAAACATAATAACCATAGGACAGAATGGTATGTCGTACTTAATTGATATCTGCTAAATAATTTGCTGATGTTTTTTTAACTTTTTTTGTCACTCATGTCTTTATGTGTAGCAACTGATGAAGCAGTGGAGCACAGGGGAGGAGACAAGTCGGGTTCTCGCCTTCCTGGCCCTGAACAAAATCTGCAGACACAAGCAGGAAACTTATCTTAACCCTATTCTCAAGGTGAGTTTAATGCAGAGGAATACAGGAATAGAAGGGTACAAAGCAAACCTGCTTGTAGAATGGACTAGAATTCACCATCTAGAAAGATTGTCAAAAAGAGAGTTCAGGTTTTTTTAATTTTAGTATTGTTTTTATATTGGTGTTCGTTTCACATGTTTAAAACCACTCCTAGCCTGTATAACCATTTACTATTTTCATCTGTCCTCTCCTTATGATGTACTCATGTTTTTCTCTCTCTGCAGCAAATGTACATTTCCTACGTACAAAATTGTAAGTTCACGTCTCCCAATGCGCTGCCCATGATCAACTTCATGCAGCGAACTCTAACAGAGATGTATTCCCTGGACACACAAGCCACATACCAGCACGCCTTCATCTACATCCGACAGCTTGCCATCCACCTTAGGAATGCCATGACCTTAAAGAAAAAGGTTGGTTTTTGACTATGTGCTCAGGGGGATGGTCTGCTTTTGTGCTTTTGAAAGCTTTTAAGTGACACACTCAGACATACAAAGACCTGCCTGAGATGTTTTCCTAGATGACAGGGATCCAGATGTTGGTTTATTGTTTTGTCATCTTATGATGAGTGATTTAAGGATTATTCTCATTTTATTATTCCATGATGAAAATCTATGTAACCATAATGTATTGACTTAGCCACTGCAGTTAGAAATAGCACAAATCTACCTACTGGTATGTTAATGTAGAGCATGCTAGACTGATGTTTATAACAGCGAACCCTCAGTTCTGTTCATATGCAGCCTTATAATGCACCTACAGTGTAATAACACCGTTTTTTTTGTTTTTGTTTTGTAGGAAACATACCAGTCAGTGTATAACTGGCAGTATATCCACTGTCTTTACCTCTGGTGTCGGGTCCTCAGTTCACTGCACCCCAGTGACGTACTCCAGCCTCTCATCTATCCACTCTGTCAAGTCATAATCGGCACCATCAAGTGAGTTTTTGTATATGCAATTTTTTTTTTAAGTTCTTTTAAACTACTTTTTTTCAGCTTAAGTTTTTAAGTTATTTTATTTTTTTGGCCATTTTTGCCTTTATTTGATAGTGCAGCCAAAGTGTAGACATGAAAGAGGGCAGAGAGAGCGGCAAAGGGCCGCAGGCAGGAGTCGAACCAGCAGCTGCTGCAGAGGACTAACAGCCTCCATACATGGGTCAGACGCTCTACCAACTGAGCTAAACGTCCGCCCCTTTTAAACTACTTTAATGTACATGTTGGACAATGGAATAATCCATCATAGTGTGTAAAGTGAAGCCAGCAGCTACTTGTTGAAGCTATTCTGGTCAGTAGTTTTGTATTTATTGTAATTAATTTAAAGTTATTTCAGAGACATTGTTTATAGATGTTAGCCAGTTTGCAAGACAGCATGCAGCTTTTAATTTTTGTATTGGGCTACAACAAATTAGTACTTTCACTATCGACTGATGTGCTGATTTTTTTTCTAGATTTATCAATAAATCATTTGGTCGATATAATGTCAGAAAATAGTGAAAAATGTCTATCCCAGTTCACCAGAGTCCAAGGTGATGTCCTTAAATGTGTTGCTTTGTCAATCAAAACCCACAGATGTACCGTTTAATATGATAAAATACAGAGAAAAGCAGGAAGTCTCTATATTTGAGAGGGTGTAAACCACATTTTCTGACATTTTTGCATGAAAAATTACTTGAACAATTATCTAAATAGTTTGCGATTATATTTCTGTTGATTGACTAATCATTTAGTCGACTGATTGTTGCAGCTAACAATCAAATTGTTTGTCTTGTCAAACCAGTAGTTCAAAACCCAAATATATTGGGTATATATATGTTAACTATAATGTTGGACAATTGAAATTTTTCATTCATTGATTTAATTTTTTTGGTATTTTTGTTTGAAAAATAACTTAATTCATCAAAGTAGCTGATTAATTTCCTGTTGATTGTCTAATCGATTTGTCAGCTGCGTATTTCAGCCGTAAACAAAATCTCAAACCTGCAAAATTAGAATAATTTTTAGTCATAACTGATTACTCGGGTATTTCTAGCTTGCAATGTTCCCCATAAAACGTGCTAAAAATATTTTAGTTTTGAGTGATAAACCTTAAATTCATGGATCTATTAATCAAACTGGCCCTCTGGATTGTATTTCATTGGTACCTGAAGTAACACTAGTTTTACACGTCCAGATAAGCTCACTGCAGAAAACAAACAGAACCAATTTCTCAATTGAGTTTATATTTATACAGTATATTGTTAAAAATGAATAATGAACAATACTATAATGTAGTTGTAGTGTATGTAATTTTTGGTTAGTTAACAATAGTGCTATTTCCCAAATATCATTTGTTAATTATCTGTTACCTCCCAAAATTGTGGCAAAGAAACTTGTCTGGCATTAATTGTAGTGTAACTTTACGTCAGTTACTCGTGTGAAGCCACTGTGTTGCACATTACATTTTTCCAACAGCAGGTGGAGACACTGACCACGGCTTTCTCTCTCTGAACAGACTGGTTCCCACATCAAGATATTACCCTCTGAGGATGCACTGTTGCAGAGCCCTCACCCTGCTGTCAAGCAGCACCAACACATTTGTACCTGTGCTGCCGTTCCTCCTGGAGGTAAGAATTCACGTCACCTACAGTGATCACCCGTCACAGTGGATAGACGTGGATCTGACAGGATCATTGCAACCTGTGAAGAAAGTTTCCATCAGTCTGAAGTGTTTCCCACCAGCAGCACACTAAGGTGAAAGAGCTCAAATAGATTTAAATGATGCAGAATAAACAATAGTCAGTTGGTTTTCTTTGTCACAAGTGGAAACAATGAACAGGTAGTTGTGTTGAAATGTTCCGTCGGTGGTTTGCTGTGGAAAAACATCAGTGGCGTATGAAAAGTATTCTGGTCTCAACGGCCACAACTGAAGGAGCTCAGGAGGAAACACATCGAAGGGAGAGAGACACCTTCGTTATCAGACCAATCACAGGTCACCAACTGACAACACTTTCTCTGGGTCAGGTGTTAAGCACGTGATTGTGTGGTGTGTGTGCGCGAATGTGTGTGAGTGTTTATACACGCCGTGGGGGCGGTGTTGTGGTGAGCCGGAGGAGAGCAGCGTGCTGGCGACAGCGACTATCTTGGCCCTCTGGGAGTGGTCAGTGCACGCATGTTGTGTATTTGTTTGAAAGTGTGTGTGTACGTGCAGCAGTTTGACCGAAGCGATAAAAGTACGGTTGTGGTTTACACTCTGGTCCTAACACGCTGTGCAGACCACATCCTCTCTGCCTATGGCCCACTCCCCACCTTCGTTTTCCCCCGCACACGTACTCTCGGAGCCCCCTCCCCTAACCCCCAACAGCAAAGCGTGTTTATTTGTGACGCACGATATTTCCTGTGTTTTTTCTCCTTTACTGTTCCCCTTGTTAAAGCAGTGTTACAGGCAGGCTGAGCTACGCTGCTACTGTTTTAATTAGAGCAGCAGAAGCAGCCCCTTCCTCCTGTGTGTCTCTGCCTGTGTGTGTTCTTGCATCTCCGAGGGGGGTGTATGATTTGGAGCTTCCTGCTTCAGTAGCTGTGCGTGTGTGTATATGAGTGTGTGTGTGCATGCAGCAGGGTTGGCCCATGCCTTCCCACTTCCCCCTGGCTCCCCCGCAGACCGCCACCACATCCTATGTTTGTACAGACAGCACCGGCCAGGAGCGTTGCTCTGCTGCGCACACTGAGCACATTAACGACCACACACACACACACACACACGCACAGAAATACACAGAGAGATATGGGGAGTCAGAAATAGCTTGATACACAAATACAAGGCACAAAATTCACTTGCACACTGTGGGCAGATGTGAAAGCTAAAGCTTGTAGACAAATAGCCCACACGTTGGCTAGAATCTACTTTCACAGACTAAGATAGAAATGTGTCATCGCAGGAACACTGCAGTATGTAACATGAACTGTGTAGAATGATAATATAGAGACATGATCAATTAAATATTACTTTATACCAGTGGTGAAATAAGTACTCAGATCCTTTAGTTCAGTAAAAGGTAGTAACACCACAGTGTTTAAATACTCTGTTAGAAGTAAAAGTCCTGGATTCTAAATTGTCCTTCAGTAAAAGTATATAAGAATTACCGGCAAAATATACTTACAGTATCAAAAGTAAAAGTACTCTCGATCCAAAATGGCCCCTTTCAGAGTGTAAAAATATTACAAAAGCATGTGCATCCAAATGTGATAAATACAAGGTGCTGGACAGGAGTACATGTCAAAATTCTCCTATTAACATTTATTACTTTACCACCATGTGATGTTTCAGGTCTAAGCCCTTCGTCAGACATGGGACAAATTCAGAGACACACCTTACATGTACCTATCTGCGGGGTCACCTGACAGGTCATGTAATTATGAAATGATGAATCAAAAGGAAAAGAGAAAAATGTTAAACAGTGAACACAGTAAATGGTGCAATAAATATAATGGTGTAAGTATAATTCATATGTGCAGTAAATACTGAACCACCTAAATATATCATTGGTTAAAAAAAGTCATGCTATTTTGGTATATCAAGTGGAAAAGGTAACTTAGTACATGCAGAAAATATAATTCATAGTGTAAATACACATAACACACACTAAATGTGCAAAAGTCTCCATAGTAAAATAAAAAATACGGTTGTACAGCACCAAGAGCTTTTTAAAAAAAACCTCAATCACATAACTAGAGCATCAAGTTTGCGCCATAATAATTAAATGCAATAATCAAGGGGTGGTGGAAGAAGTACTTGCCTCCTTTATTTAATTAAAAGTAACAATACCACAGTGTAAAAATACTCTGTTACACGTAATGTCATGGATCAAAAATTCTACTTGTGTGAAAGTACAAAAGAATTACCAGCAAAATGTACTTTAAGTAGTAGTGTTAAATTATGGAGCCTTCAAGGTCCTTATTCACACAGGATAATAATCATCATCAATAATCAAGTGCAACAAGATGAAACATATTTTCTGCTAGACTTCAGTACATGTGAAGATGAAAACACCTATTTGAGTGTAACTTTAATACTTAACTCTATAACCATGCATATTTAATTTCATATGTCAGAATTTTCTATCTGAACTGAATGCAGTGCAAGTATAAAGTAGCAAAAATTAGACATACGCAAAGTACAATTGCATCAAAATTGTACTTTAGTACCGTACTTGAGTAAATGTACTTAGTTACTTTCCACTACTGCTGTATACTCTGCCTGTGGTTGTTTACTTGTGTTCCTTATGTTCATCTCTTCTCTCTGGGGAAGAAGAAAAATGTTACTAACTGGTTTTGACATCAGCCCGACCTTTTTAAGGGAGTCCTTCAGTGTAGGGATCTGATTGGATAATTAGGACAACAGGTCAATGATTAGAATAGACATGCTGTTAAAATACAAACCAAAAGACTGATAGAAAACAATAATAATAAGGAACATGAAACAAAAATGTACAGGTTACATCAGGTCATGTGTCTGTTTAGTACTATTCTGTTCTCTGTTCTGTTTACATTGCACTATTGTACCAATTAGGGCTGCAACAAACAATTATTTTTATTATGTATTATCTGCTGATTATTTTCTAGATTAGTCAATTGTTTGGTTATAAAATGTCGGAAAATAGAGAAAAATGTCAATCACAGTTTCTCAAAGTAGTTTAGGGCTGCAGCTAACGATTATTTTCATGGTCTATTGATCTGTCAGTTGTTTAATTGATTAATCGGTTAGTTGTTTGGTTCATAAAAAGTTTTTTTTTAAAAGTTGAAAAATGTCGATCAGTGTTTTGCAAAATCCAAGATGACGTCCTCAAATGTCTCGTTTTGCCCACAACCCAAAGATATTCAGCTAACTGTCTTTAATGAGTAAAGAATCCGTAAGAAACCAAAAATATTCACATTTAAGAAGCTGGATTTAGTGAATTTGGACTTTTTTTCAAAAATGGTTAATCAATTATCAAAATAGCTGGTGATTAATGTCATAAATGATTAATCGTTGATATAAAACAGAGAAAAGCAGGAAATCTTCATATTTTAAAAAAATTACTTTGATGAATCGATTAGCAAAGTAGTTGCCAACTATTTTATCTGACGATAGACAAATTGATTAGTCAACTAATGATTGCAACTCTAGTTTCCTCTGAGTTCAACATTGCCTGTTTGTCTTTCCTTCATAGATCTTCCACCAGGTGGACTTCAACAAGAAACCAGGACGAATGAGCAAGAAGCCCATCAACTTTGCAGTGATCCTGAAGCTTAGCAAGGTCAACCTAATGGAGAAAGCCTACAAGGTGAGTAATTACTGTGATCAACTACTTCTGAGGGCACATAGTAAGAAGAGTATTTGGCCTGTTTGTGTTGGTGCTTCTGACGTTCCTCAGCAGCTGATCAGGTGAGTAGTTCAAGTCTTAGTTAATGTTATTTCCACGTCGCTCCCTGACACTGTGTGTTGGCCTGCGTGTGTACATAAGGGGATTGAGGGCAGCGCTGAAAGCCCCTTGTCAGGGCTCTAAAACTGGCCCTCAGTCGCCACGCTCAGCACTGCAGCCAAGAGGATTGCAGCACGGCCCTCTGGGATTATCCCCTACACTCCGCTCGCTAGGGCTGTTTTCGCTGCTGTCACTTGGGCAGCTGCCACGAACCCCTGCCTCGCACACTCACAACAGACCTGACTAAACAAGCACTGATCCATCTAAACCTGGAGCCTCATTACTGAGAAATTTGACAAAGTGTTTGTCCTATCTTAAAGCAAGTTTCCAAGGTAGGAAAAAAATCCCATATTCATTTTGCAGAAGCAATTCCTAAACTCTATCTCAGACCTCATATCTTATCTAAACTTAGAAAATTATAACTAGTGCAGTAAACTTGTTTCTTTAATTGGTACTTGTCCTGTCATGCCAGGGTATATGGCATTCTAACTCATGACTCCTGTCCTGTCAGATACAACCTCGATTCCTAAAAAAGTTCTGTTTTTATTTCCTTTTTTACACAATGCAACTTTATTGGAACTGGGGTTGTAAGATGGGATTTTTTTTTTCTAAATGCAGTTCAGAAACATGTTTTTGTAATATGACAAATCCTGAACATCATTTCAAACTGAGATATGATCGGATTTCAGACTTGACAAAGCATCTAGTACTAGATGATGTGTCTAGTACTAGCATCTAGATGTTGTGTTTGCTCACTCTAACCAAGTGTGTTTATTAAGTTGCATGTGAATCACTCTATATTTAAGTACAGTATCTGCTATGGCTCCATAATATACATTTAGGGTTCATCCATAGCCGTCGGATGGTTTGGTTTGTTTTGCCCTCATGGCTAGCAGCCAGGGCCTGACATTTAGTTTTTTACTCACCTGCTGCTGTGGCAGGTCACGGAAAATTTCTGCTGGCCACTCAGTGTTTTTATTTTTTTTCTGAGACTTGTGAAATCTATGTAGAAGGCTTTAGAATCCTGTACCTGACAACAGAATAAATCAATCATGCCCTCATGTGACCTTAATCTTAACCTAAATCAAAAATTGCTATTTAAATAAGAAAAGAAAAATCTATCTGGCATGGTGGCAGGTGACCTGAAATTTTTACCTGCCACAAACCTCATTTACTCTGTATTCAGCAGGTGGCCGGTGCTAATTTCATTCCCTGCTAGGAGCACTTAACTTATTTTCCTCCCATTAATCAAAGAAATAAGAAATATATTTATTTGTTGAGTTGTTATTTCCATACATAGACTTAAAGCATGTTCAGCCGTGTCAGTCTCCTCCTGACGGGTTGAAATTAACTCGTCTTCTCAATGTTCCCCAACTGTCCCAAATTCTAATTTCAGCTGTCCCAGATTTAACAACCAGTGTCCTAACTTCTGTTTTCATTGTACACAATATAGTAGAATAACTTGCAGTTTTTTAGCAACTTACAAGTTACACCACTTCATTGACTCACCCTGGTAGAAGTAGATGGTAGGAAGATGTGTTCCCATTCTTAATCACAGCCACTAAGCTCTGATTGCATCTCCGACCAGTGGAAACAACCATCAGTGGGCACAACACCACGCCTATCTAAATCGCAAAATGAATCAGATTTGGGCAGAGATTCAGAAGTCTGAAACAGGCCATGGCTAAGCTGTCAATCATGATTCTTTTGTGACAGGTCAAGTGCTAACCCAAATATAAGTCTTGGTGTGTTTTTGTCTGAATTTAGTTGTACAGTAAAGAGGCAAATGATAACCCAAGCTTGTTTGTATTTCAGGACGGGTTGATTGAGCAGCTGTATGACCTGATACTGGAGTACTTCCACACTCAGGCCGGCTCCATCGGCTTCCCAGAGCTCGCCCTTCCCACTGTCATTCAGGTAACACAACTGATCATGGAGAGCTATAGGTCAAGGAAATCAAATGACTTAATCACCCCAAATCCACAAACTTTTAAAATTTTCAGTCTAAACTAATGAGGAAGCAAAGACACTGAACATTGTTCCCAAAGTTTAAAACCCATCTGAATAGATGATTCAGGATCTGGTTCGGGATCCTGCTAGGCTGAATCTGCTCCCCTCAGGAGAAACGACCACAAACCCTCCTCTGCTCTGCCTTAATGCACCGTATGGTCCGAATGGATGATCCTTTACATCGGTTCCTTCTTTCTCATACTCCCCCTCCATGTTCCTGCAGCTGAAAGCGTTCCTGAAGGAATGCAAAGTGGCCAATTACTGCAAGCCGGTACGCCAGCTGCTGGAGAAGGTACAGGAGAACAGCAGCCACATCACAGGACGGAGACAGAAGGCCGCCTTCGGAGTGGCCGATGCCACCGCAGTGGTGAGTGTGTGCGTTTGTGAGAGAGGGAAAGACAAACGGAGGGGAGGCTGAGGAAGATTGTCTTGTCCTGATTTTACAGGCTGCCTTTCCAGAGTCCTCATTTTACCTCCATCTGTTTGTATTTCGTGTCAGCTTGGCTCTTCCTAATATCCTAATATTTCTAATATTTAATTTTCATGAAATGACTTTGAATTATTATAAAATGAGGTAGGGCTGCAACTAACAACTATTTTAATTATCGATTAATCTTATTATTTTCACAATTAACCCAGTCTATACAATGTCAGCAAGCAGCAGCAGCAAGGTGTCACATTTAAGAAGCTGGAACCAGCAAGTGTTTGACATTTTTGCTTGAATAATGACTGAAATGATGAATCTATTATTGAAATAGTAGTGGCAACTAATTTTCTTTCGATCAACTAATAAATTAATCCTTTAATCATTGCAGCTCTACAGACAGGTGCTCTAAGGGGAGCTTAAGATAATTTGATAAAATAACACTAATTAGATTTAAAATGTAGTTGTTGATATTAGAAATGGATAGCTGACATTAAAACTTCAAACATCACATTACCTGATGACTGTTTCTTACTAATGGTGGTGCAGCAGTGGATACTTCTGTATCTCCTGCCTGATGGCAGCAGGGTGAACAGACTCTGGCTTGGTGGGTTTTATCTTTGAGGATCTGTACAGGCGCCTCATCTTATCACTTGTACTCCGTAGATGAGTAGCACTGGTGTTCTTTAGAGTTTTTCTGTCCTGGGTCGTGCACATCACATGCCAGTTTGTGGTGTAATCACTCGGG
>JAJHUR010090325.1:0-15557 GCA_027495735.1 Lutjanus campechanus | reverse complement strand
TTCAGTACTTATAAATTTATACAATTTACTGGTTGGTTAGTCACATTTTAATGTCATGTTACAAGAACAAGATGAAACAACCTGACAAAAAGATTATTGCTTTAATTCTATATTTTATGGTATGTGGACACCTCTGTTGCCATGTTTTGGTGTACTTCATTGTCCCTAAGGCTGTTTTTCATGCATGGGTGTGTCTACACTTCATTCTTCTCTGGAAGAATAAGGTTGACCAATGTTTTGGAAACACTTTGTGTTTGTCCCTTTCCTGTCTCAACATGACAATGCCCCTGTGGAGAGAGCAAGCTCTTTAAAGAAATACTTAATCGAAGTTCAGTGTGAAAGAACTTAACTGGTCTGCGCAGACTGCCCTGACTTCAAACCCATCCAGCACCTTTGGGACGAACTGGAACACCAACTGCATGTCAGTGTTTTTTGCCCATCTTCGGTGTTGGACCACACTCACGCTCTTGTGGGTGAATTAGAACTAACGTCTGCTGCAGCCAAGTTCTAAAAGGAGGAGTGGAGGCTGTTATATCACCATATGAATGCCCATAGTTTTGGAATGATCATATTCGGGTGTTGCTCAGTGTCGAGATATCTTTGGCCATGTGTAGTTATTTATTGAAATGGCGCTGAAACCAGTCAGAAATTGCTTCTTTACAGCACAAGATAAAAAATAGTACACACAGAGCAGATAATAATATATATAGGACCCAATCAGAATGTACTAAAACAAAAATAAATAAATGGATAGGACCTGAAAAACAACAGATTTACTTCTTTTTTTTAACACCTTCTTGAATAAGCTTTTAGAGGTGATTAAAAGAAAGTACAGAGTTTCCTCACCTAAGTTCCTCAGGGAGTTCCACAGTCGCAGGGATCTAACAGAAAATGCCCGGTTTCCTTCAGGTCCTACCTGAGGAGCGCAGGCTGTACCGAGGCTCATAGCGGGTGAATAAATTTGTAAGTAGGCGCAAGGCCATGTTGGGTTTTGAAAGTAACTACTAAAAGTTTAAAATCAATTTTATATTTAGCAGGTAGAAGGTGTGATGTTGCAAGGTTGTGAGTTATGTGGTCTTGTCTCTTAAAAGTCTGGCAGGTGAATTTTGAATGAGGTGGAGGCCGGGGTTGGCCTTATGGCTGAGCCCTGAATACAGGGGAAAAAAAACATGGATGACTTTTCCAAGGTCTGCTCGAGATAGAGAATTCAGCATGATTGCACTACCTTGGTGATTTGTGTGCCAAAGCAAAGCTCAGAATCAAAGATCACACCCAAAGTTAAAATCCCAAGATTCTTTTTAAGGTCACAGGTCAAGTTTGGGGGTCCGCACAAAACCTCAAACTCACTAAGCAGGAGGAAATTTTGTGACATCCTGCATTTTATATCTGAGAGACAAGCCATAACCTGAGGAACTGTGCCAGTGTCTTGACTGACATAATATTATATAAATATAAAATAATATAGGCCCAAGAATTGACCCCTGGGGAACACCAGCTGAGAAGGGTTCAGGGGATGAGGAGAATTCTCCCATTACAATAGAGAAAAATTTGTGCAAGAGGTTGGACTGAAACCAGGCAAGCGTTGTGTACTTAATACCAACACAGTTTTCAAGGCGATTTATGAGAATATTGTGATCGACCGTGTCAAATACAGAACTTAAATCAAGCAGATCTAGCAAGCCCCAGCAGCAAACAGTAAATAGTCGCCTTAGTAAGAGCTGTTTCTGTGTCATGCTGGGCCTGATTGATATTCATCAAACATATTACTGTTATTCAGTGGCACACTCTTATGTTGCATGAACTTTCATATTATGGTTTTTTGTCGGAATCAGTGAGCAGTTGAGACCTGTGATTGAACCAATGAACTCTAAGGACTTTTTGGTTAAACTTGCTTTCCACAGTAACATACACAGCACAAGCCTACATCATATAACTCAAAGAGCTGAGACATTCACCAGAGCAAACTTCCTCTTGAAGTGCTCCTCAGTGCATTAACCCCTCCTTAATGTGAACATGACAAACATAATGTACAAGAGCTCCATAGGCAACAGGCTGTTCAGACTTTCCACCATGTGACTAAACACTTGTATGTTCACTAGCTGCACACAGGACAACACCAGCCAAACTGTTGCTATTTTCCATATCTTGGCTCACTTTCACTGTTATGTTTGGTTTGGCCTTTTGTTGTTTCGCCAATTTTAAGGCTATTTGGTCTGATTTCAGTCCAGATCTCTGAAAACCAAACACACTCAGTGATTATCACAAGCCGTTTAATTTAGACCTGTAGTCTTGTTTGTCTAAAGTTGAGGTTTATCTGATCTGATATACATGTTGAAGTTTTATAGCTGTCAAAATACACAGGACTAACTTGTGGTTGGACACTGTTTCTCATGCATTTCTGTCCTGCTCACATATTCTCACTTGTTTTATGTAGCTGTAATTCTTTTAAAAAAACACGTAGCTGCCATTGAAGCTGTCAGCAACAGCTGGAATGAAATCCAAACTGTAAATTTATAAAAACACATGTGCTGTAGTACTGCTAAAGGAGCACTGGGTTTATGGTGACACTGTAAATCACATTTTCTATTGGTTTAGGTGGTGTAATCCATGTTACATAAAAAGCAGCCCAGCAATAGATTCATGTTAGCATTTAGCGTTGACCTCCCCAATGGAAAATCCATTTTGTCATTTTTCATTTATTTCTCTAAGGCAGGAATGATAACGAATACATCATTATTTATCATCTAAAGTTCCCCCCGCTCAGTGTTCAGGCCACGATTCAGTAACAGACAAATTCGTAATAATTCAAGAGAAAACAGCCTTTGTAGCTCTTTTCTGCCCCCCTGTAAGCCCCATGTTCACCGGAAAAGCCTTTGCAAATAAACAATTTAACAAAAACAATTAATGGTGCTGTGGGAAAAGCGATTTAATTTCCTCTCGCGGGCCTGTAGACAGAGCAGCACTGAGAAAATGGACACCTCCTTAATCACCCTGCCTCATGCCTGAGGTTCTGCATGGCCGCCTTCGCAAGAAAGCCAAAATGAGGGCTTAGCGGATCTCAATTTTCCTCCCAATTTGGATTCAATCTGGCACCGATAATGTGAAAAGTCCGATGTTAAAAATTCTATTTCTCCTTAAACTCTCCTGAATGTGTTGTGGCCCTAATTTAGTCTGTTTGTCACAGTCTCTGTGACCTCGTTCCCTCTTTCTCTGTCATCATACAGGCATGTTTGCGATGTATATAAGCCTTCATAAACAAGTGTCATATATCTCAGGGCTTGGGATAGTTATGTCATTGGGAAAGTTACTGAAGCACTTTAATTAGCCTCATGTATTAATCATTCATACGCACAAATTTGATCTTAAATTGTGGGTGTGAACAATTTAAGAACTTTTGTGGCATTGTGTTTGTTCTTAAGATCAAAATTTAAGAGTTCCCTCAACCACAAGTACACCAATACGCACAAAAACTCAAAGTAACTTGTGTTTTGTGCTGTAAAATATTAAGAGTGATGAAGAAAAAGCAATTAACTTCATGAAAACAGAATGAAAATGTTATAGAACTATTTATTCATTTCATATTTTTAAATGCTTACATTAAAGATGAATATTCTCAGCTTAGATACAAAACCATTGTATTCACCTCATCTGCAAGTACTTACCGCTGTCCATTTCCTGGCCAAAGGCCACTGTAGAGAAATTGGTCTGGCATATCCCAGTCCAATGTTTAACGGGAATTAAGGCTGGCTTACTCCCAAAGGGACGCGCACATGGACAGCTGTGGACACCACATACGCGCCGTGCACTCCCCAAAGTTCTCCAATTAACCCCATAGTTCATTCAGTTTACATGCACCGCTGAAGGCCCAGATGAATCAGCTGTACTCTTGTGTGCATCAAGGCACCATCTCTGCATCTGTTTCCCTTCCTAGAAAAGAATCTGTTAGGGTTTTTTTTTCTTTTTACTGCCCTTTGGTGTTTCCTTTCCTTTTACTTTTTCTTTAACACACCTGCTAACCTGTCAGTGGCTCATTGGTTTGCGGTTTGCACATGGCACTTAACTCTCCCCTTATATGGATTTATTGGGGCCTTTCCATCTTCTAATTGCGAATTTCCTGCCACGCACATCAAATTTAAGATTTAAAATTATTTATTAACATACTCATGCTAGAGCAGCATTAGCTGTCAGGGAACATTTCATGAAATCCAAGGATTTTCTTTTTTTCCTCAAATTGCTTCTTGCAAAAAGGAATGTGAGAGAAAAATAAAATATTCATGCATCAGGCCTAATGTTCAGTTGTGGACTCAGGTTGTCTGAGGGGCAGGAGAGAAAGGCTTGTTGCATCCTGGTCTCCTGACTAAGGTCATGTTTTCCTTGTTTCAGTTTTCAGTTTATTGTTTGGCTCAGTTTAGAATTTCCTGTTTTAGTTTGATACTCACCTTTGTCTCTCATTTCAGATACTTCACTTCCTGCCCCTCTGTGCCCCGCCCTAATTAGCCTCACCTGTCCCTCATTACCCCTCCTCCCTTGTGTATTTAGTCTTTGTGCTGCTCTTTGTTTGCTGCCAGTTGATCTTGGTTACCCGTTACATGTTCTAGCCTTTATTTCTTGTGCATTCTTAGTGGTTTTGACATTTTTCTGTGTTACCTGTTCAGCCATACCCTATTGTTTCTGATACCTTTGCTTCTCTGGACTGACTACCCGAGGACTGAACCATCTTTATGTAAAGACTTTTTATCTGTCTGCACTGTGTTTTGAGTCCTGCTTTTGAGTCCTTTGTCTGTTCAGTTGCTCCAGTGTGATAAAAATAAGAGGGGCACCAACCACAACTATGCAAGACATGTATTTTTATTTGAGACATTTCCAATTCCTGGTTTCAATAAAAAATGATTTATTATGTGACTTAGAGTACAACAACTACTAAACCTCCAGACTGAATAATTTTCTAGTATGTAGGGCAGCCTATATGGTACTGCAATGTGTTTTGTCCACTGAAAGGGCACTTTAGAGGACACTTCATCACATTTTCTCCTGTGGAAGAGCATCCTAGAGGACACTTTATTGTGTTTGTCCACTGGACGAGCACCATAGAGGGCACTTAATCATGTTTTGTTCACTGGAGAGGCACCCAAAAGAGAACTTTATCATGTTTTGTCCCATGGAAGGGCATTCATAAGGAACTTTACCATATTTTATCCACTGGATGGGCATCCCTGGGGGAACCCTAAAGTCATTTATTCAAGGAGAAACCGGTCCAATTCCTGGTTTTGATAAGAATTGTTTTATCATGTGATTAAAGAACAACACCTTCTTTACGTCTGTAATAAAAAACACACAGGGAACTATTTAACCATGTAAAGGCATGTAGAGGCCAAATACTTTTCTAATATGTAAGGCACTCAAGAGACTTTACCATATTTTCTCTACTGGAAGGGCACCCAAGAGGGCACTTTATTATTCATGTTCTGTCTACTGAGAGGGATGTGTTATCTACCACAGGGGGTACTTCTGCATTGTTTTTTTTTTAAGAAGGGGGCACAAGAGGGGTGCAATCAACCGTTCCCCACCCTCCTCAAGTTCACCAGTGAGGACACTGAGAGAGGTAATATCCAAAAACCCAGTAGAGCAGCGAGTAGAGGCTTATGATGACTTGTTTAATGCTAATAACTCAAATCACAAAATGCAAAACAGAATTGGCAGCTGCACAGCGTTACTGAATGGTTAAAAGCAAAATGTGGACTGGAACAATTTTCACCTGTTTAATTTTTCTACCAACAGAGAAATCGTTAAAATTAGATTGCACTTTTTTTTTTGACCAGTTTTGAGCATGCAGGGAAGCAAGACATGCATTGCACAAGAGCAAGTGCAAGTCATTATCAGGAAGATTTTGTACACTAAATGCAGGAACATATATGGAAGACATTACCTCCGCAGTGTGTTGGCCAAACCCACTAGCCTGGAGCATCAGACGTTCTCAGGATTCAGGAATTTCAGGACCGATTTTGGTTCAGCAAAGGAAATGGCAACAATAAGGCCCCATTCTGTATTTACCACAGAACCCCCTGACATCACCATGAAACTCTGCTTCCTCTGATTCACACACTCACACACATACATTCTCCTCCAGAGCACCCTTGCTTTTTGCAGTGTTTATCTCAGAGCTCCCAATGTTGACCTTTAACCAGTGGGAAGTGTGTGAAATGTCAGGAGAACTGTCTGCAATCTGTATAATCTGAGCCGAGAAGTCATAACAATACTAAGAGATTAGTCCAGGATTGGCACTCGCTGGTATTTCTGGAATAATGTCAGCCGGAGATTACGCTGGCCTTCCTGTTTGCCAAAAAAGCATCTGGCAAGCATGAGGCATTATTTTTCTTCCCTGGAAGACAGCGCACAGATGAAAAACAATGATGGCAGCATAATAGGAATATAATGGTTTTGATACAAATGGTATGAAAACGGAGTGATGAGTGCTGCTCATCTGAGTTCAAAGGACTAATTGTTGTTATTAATAGGTAATGCCAAAACCAGGTGTTGCTCTGTTCAAGTACAGCACGACATCCAACAACCAGAGTTCCAAATACTTCTGTCAGTCAACTCTGGCTACATAACATCTGTTATGGCTTTGAATAGTAAAGCAGTTTTGGTGACTATTCAAACAGAGCTCTTATGCACCTTCATCTGTTCCCATAATAACAATGTTCAGGTTCAGTGGCAGTGAAACTGAGTTCAGCAAAAATAAAAATAAAAACAAGAGCTCAAAAACCTACAAATAAGCCCTCACGGTGTTGTGCCTTTAAATAAAGAAGGATAGAGGAGAGGTTTTTACAGTGTTTAAAAGAACAGCTAGAACCTGACGGCACAAACAGTATGAATACAACAGCATGTCACTTAAATGTAAACAGTGGCGAGACCACAGAGTCTCCCACTGTTGGTTCACACGGTGTCCTAGCCAAAAACTCCTCCTTATGAAACCAGTAACTCAGCGAAAACTCTTACAAACATGTGTTAATAAGTTCAAAGTGCCTGGTGTATGGTTATTACCTTGAAAAAAGCAAGAAGGATGAAGGAAGACAACCACACACAGCTCTCACCTTGTCTGTACTGTATCACTGGCTGCCTAAACATCAGCAGTGGACAAAGTACTCAACCCCAGTACTTGAGTCAAAGTATAGATACTCCTAGATACAAGTGAAAAGTTGCTCAGTCAAAATTTTACTTGAGTTACTTGCTTTTAAAAATACTTAAATATTCAAAAGTACAAATTACAAAGTACATTTTCTAAAATCAAAACATTGCTGTATTGTATGATGCATTTACAGAACCTTGTAACTCTCTGAAACCACCTAATGATGCACTGACTTGCATGTAGAACCACGATGTTACACAAAGCCTGTAGAAACACCTATAAAAACTTCAGCATAGACATGCAATCAAAAACAAAAAGGACAGCTATTTTCATTTTCTGACATAACTGTATTAAAAATCACCACATAATATTAGATTGAAGCCAACTGTAAGGAGTTCTCCAAGTCTGTTAAATAACTGAGATTTCTTTCTGGCTTCTGGGGCAGTACATGCATTAATTATGTGGTATTTTTCACCCCGGTAAAATCAATCCAACATTAGAAGCCTTTCTAATTATAACAACATCTTGAGATTTAATTTAGTCTTTCAGAAGTCGAAAGTACAATATTTGTCTTTGAAAATGTACTGGAGTGAAAGTCGTGCGTTTCCAAAAAAATAAATAAAGTACACATACTCAAAAAATATACTTAAGTACTGTTTGTTACTGTCTACCACTTCTAAACATGTTTTAACAGTGACCAGTACAACACACACGACTATACTGATAAGTTATAGAACCAAATATGAAATTGCACGTTCTGAATATACAGTAGATTATCATAATAACTTTAGTAAGAAAAGAATAAAATTAGCTTTTCTTTTTCCTGAAAATTAATTACTCTTTATCACAAACCACCTGCCACCACTGCCTTTCCATGCTGTATACTGCATATACAGTATATCCTTTATTGTGCTATTTGGTGGCCATTACTTAAAAGAAAAACAAGTGTTTTATGGTGTTGTCTGAGCTTTCAGATGGCCATTACATCTATAAATTGAGCGTGGAGCTTCTGTCAGCAATAGTAGGCAAAGCACATGGATGCCAACTGTTGCCAGTTTATTTGCACAGCGCAGCCGCGCAGCTAGTGCAGTTGGCCTAAGTACACATCCACTCAAAGCACTGTCCCTTGCTGAACTCTGGCTTCCAGGAAATTCTGTAATGAAAGCAAACCTTCTATGCAGCTTTGTGTGCTCGTCTCGTCTGTGCATGCGACATTGGAGCTGTGCCATCATGAATAAACAAAAGTACGGCATTGTTTAAAGCTTCCAGGTTATACGCCCTCAATTTTTTTTTGGATCACCACATAGTAAATAGCACACTATGCAGACTGTGCTTCCAACTCAAAGGTATTTTATTGCTATAGTATAATATATAATAGTAAAGTGTTTTGTTAAAATAAGGTAAAATACATCAGATCATCCCAGTCCACCCTGACCAGAAGAATGATCGTCTGTGTAAGCAGCTTATTACCGCACACGGCCACCTCTAGCGGTCACAGTAATTATGACGGGAACATAGAAAGTAAAATATAAAGAGCGATAAAGTCCGCATAGTTTGTTGTGTTTTTACTTTCTGCTTTTATGTTCAGCACTTTGTGTTGCATTTTCTGCATGAATTGTGCTATATGAGTAAAGGAGATGACGGTTGATGGATGGGTCAAACCCAGGAGAACATCACATACAACATAATACAAACTACAACTTACAAACTAAATAACTTATTTTAATCCAACCCATGATATTTACCTAAACCTAACCAAGTAGTGTGTTATTTCACAATGTTAACCATGAGACGAAGAAGGTCCATATAATGCACTGCTCTTTGGGAGTCATTAGCAAATGATCTATTCTTTTGTTTAGATATTAGGATGTATTGGATCAACCAATTTGCTTTCATAAATTAAAGACCCAATGTGTAAGATTTACAGGGATTTATTGGCAAAACAAAAGTTATGTGTCACTGAAGCAACTCATAACATGAAAGTCATGTGATGTACATGAGTCAATCACTCCTTGCATGGTACACAAAAGTCACATATAAAATTTTATAACATTTAATAACAACTTTTGCTTTCACATGGGACTCAAACCCCGATCTCCTGGCTGAAACTCCACCATGTCAACAGCCAGGGGCATCTCATACAGCCTCGTATAGGTTTATATTGAAGTCACTTGAAAAGCCAGGTGTGCGAATGGGCACCGTCCATGTCTTTATGTGTCACCGAGTGGCGTTGAAGTTTAATCTGTATCTGACGAGTTGGGAGTGAGACCCAGCTGGAGCCCATCACTGGCTCTAGAGACAGCCTTTCACATTTTTCACAGCCATTGTGGCTGTGGAAGGGGTGGGAGAGTCAAGGTGTTTACAGTCTGCAAGGTCACTGCTAGATGCCATGAAATCTTTCACAATGGTCCTTTAAGATTTCAGTAAAAACTTATAAACTCAATCTCTAGTCAGAAGTACTATGTATTATTTAATTTTATTCCACTGATTCATTTTTTTCTCACCTTTCATTGATTCAGTGACTTAATGATGACCTAAACCACAGTTGAGGGACAATGCGGCTGCAGACCACATTTTAAGTATTCAAGATTTCAGATTAAAAACAAATAAAAACAAGAAAATGAAAGCAAACGCCTCTGTGCAGGTTTTCTTACTGGTCCTGGAATAAAAACGCTGACCAGACAGCCTGATGTTTCAGTCAATTTCAATAAGTGCTGCACTTATGTAACTGGCAGGCTCCTATTGTCTGGCTACAACAAGGGCGTTAATAACATGGAGGTGAAACCCGTATTTTCTGAGCACATTGCCGTGCCAACAAACTGCTCCTCTTTAATAGCTACTGGCTGCGAAGCATGTCCCAAAGTCTGCCTCGGGTTCATTTGAGCAGTTCGCGTCTCCCTTTTTTCAGCAGTCTGAATGTTCTTTGGAACAAGGATTGTTTATTTATTTGTTTGTGGTGTTAAACTCTGTGAAATTAGAATTTTCCAGGGCTGTTCTGGCTCATATATCTGGATTTCCATCTCATGGGGCTCCTGACAGGCTGATATTGAAGATTGTTTACTTTCAATGTTCTGTACTCATTTTAAACAGTATGCATAACTCAATTACACAAGTGAAAAAAGGTCCACTGAAGCTACTCAGTTATACGTTAAAAACCATACTCAGCAAGAATATAATTGCAACACTTTTGTTTTTGCCCCTAAGTAAAAGATACAAGGTTTATTTCTCTCAAATTTTGAGCACAAATTAAATCCCTTTTAATGAGCGCCTCTCCTTTGCCAAGATAATCCATCCATTTTACAGGTGTGGCATACAGACATGCTGATTAAACAGCTTGATGGCCTTTTTATTGCGACCTGTCCAAGGAACACCTGTGCACCAATCATGCTATTTAATCAGCATCTCTATATGCCACACCTGTCAGGTGGATGGATTATCTTGGCAAAGGAGAAGTGCTCACTGACACAGATTTTGACTAATTTGTGGGGCGAAAAAATGTTAGAAATTTGAAGATTTGTGTGCATAGAAGGAGTCTTAAATTTTTACTTCAACTTATGAAAAATGATAGCAAAAAAAAAAGTGTTACATCTATATTTCAGTCTCTCCAGGATTGTTGTGGCCTAAAATTCCTGATTTCATGACAGCCTTTCCCAAAAAAAAATTGTGATGCATATTGGCATGTTTTTAGAATTGTTTTGCAATGAAATTGTGTGAGTAAAAATAGCAAAAAGAATATCAAAAAAAAAATAGGCAACTTGTTTCAGGGACGATAAAAAACAGATAAAACCGTACTGTGTTATGAGTGTATTAAGTAATCTTACCAAAAAGGCACAGGAGGGCAAAAGTTCCAACAAAATATGCTTTATTTGTGAATGAAGTGCACCTGGGGGTGTTCCACAAAAAAGCAAAATTTCAAACTAAGTCAAAATATCAAGCACAAAATTATAATATATGCAAGGGCACTGATACATGTCAGTAGCAATATGAATAAACAAACCTGTTCTTTTCAGTACCTGTGACTAAATAATAAAAGAAGTGGACCGCTATGATTGGTTGAACTTCCGGGAAGCTATGATGTATGGTCAAATTTTGCACAAAAGTTGCAGTGAAGCTGCAGCAAGATAAAATTGCAAGGTTGTGCACAATTCATGGCGATTAGTTGTGGTAATTGTGTGAAATCATGAAAGTTGTGCCTTATTCTAAAAGTCTGACTTTTAAAAGCTGGCTTTGGGGAACTTGGGAACATCCAAACACGCTGAATGTAAACAATGGACTGTGTACTATATTTACATAAAAATATGCATTTACAAACAGTATTAACTTATTGTGGTTTTGTATCTGTAAAAAAGTAATTGCATATAAAGTGTTATCACTTTTAATTCTGTTCTGAAAATAATAATACAGTAAAATAGTTTATTTGGTTCTGCTGCACATCAAAATATGATCTTCAGTATTACACACACAAATAAACTCACTTGCTATAATTCAAGCAGAATCATAAATAAAAATAGCATCTTAACGAGCTGAAATACATCAGCTCTCACACAGGGACATGTTAGAGTTGAGACAAGACAGCACAATCTTTGTGTTGTTTGCTTGTTAATATAATGTTAGATTTTTATCAGAATCTGGTTCTGCTCTGCAACAGAAAACAAAATGTCTTTTTTTGCAGCCCTGTCTCCTACAAATTGCATTTATTTACTCATAATTTGTTTGCCAATTAGGTTTTGGAGGGAGGGTAACTGCTGCATGGATTATATTCATTGGCGATGTTTTTTCCAGCCAAGGCAGCATTAAGTTTTTGTACCACCCTCACTGTAAATCATGAGCAGATGCTGGAGCACAACTTTAACACAGGAGATGTTTGCATCCTGATGCTCACATGTGGTTGGGTAGGTAAAAGCTTTGGTTATGAGGCTTTCTGAGGTTTTCTTTAGATGTTAAGAAAGTAAACTTGTGTCATGCTTCAGATCAATGTGGACTTTTTTTTACAATTTAATCAGGACCACAGTCTTTCCCTGATCAGAGCCATAAAGAGGTTTAATCATGTTCTATGCTACTCTTGCAGCGATTGTATTGTAAGAGTGGATTATAAAGGGGAAAACAAATGAAATATGTTCTCAATGAACATCTTGCAGATCTGTTCAGTATCAACATCTTGCTACTTGGCCAATACATTCATTTCTTCATTATGTGAAATATGGGCAGCATTAAAGATCTGTCAAAAAAAAAAGCTGTTGTAAGTTAATATTATATGAATGTAATTTCAAAGACACAAGGTTTGTTGAGCCACATCAGCTCTCACAGAATAATCAGATTTGTGGTGCACAAACCTCTGGATTCAGGATTTCATCAGGATCCTCGTTTTATTTATAGAAAATTCAAAATCACATTTTTTTTATCTCTACCAAAAAGTAAAAAGTACTTGATTAGTTGGGAAAATAGGTTGTTGCAGTTTTTTTTTATATATACATATATATATATATATATTTTTTTTTTTTTTTTGTTAATTGTAGCAGTAAATGTTGAACGTTCCTCCTCCTTCATGAAGCATATCAGTACATACAGTATGTAGTCACTCACCTTTTCTCTGTGACACTCAAGCTGCAGGTTTGTAATTCTGCCAAATAACCGGCCTGTGGTCAAATACTAACAATTATTCTATATGACCTAATGTACATATGTTAGCAAGGCTATCGGTAAGAAGATCGCCTATTTCTAGTTATTCTTGATCCATGCCACTTGGTGGGATTCACCTTTAAATTAGATTAAGCGAGTCTGTGTTTACTTTTTCTCAGGCAAAGTTACAGCAGGTAGTATCAAGGGTGGGTAAAAATAAGAAGGAGGAGCTTTTAATATAGATGATTTAATTTTTGAGGTTATATTTTGTGGTTGTTATGGTGGGAATACTACAACCTTTGTCCACAAGGGCCTTCAAAATCAACAAAATATGATAAGTTCTTAAATAAAAAAACAACAAGAAGACAAAATTTAATTGGGCTGAGTTTATTAAAGAGATGTAAGATTTTAAAATGAGATATTTCAGAATTGATTTCTAATAACTTCTTCAACAGATAACAGTTTTTGTCACCACAGAAACTGGAAGAAAATTACTGTTCCTCGCTTTTATCTTTGTTATGACTTGGTTGTATAATGACATTCCCATCTGAGTAATATTACACTGCCAAGCAATAGGGCTGAACATAAAAACCAAGCAGTCCTAATGAAAAGTAATGACTGCTGTGCTTGTTTTACTTGATTAACTGTCATATAATGTGAGCCACTTAATTAGACATTACGACCATGTGCTAAATAAAGCACTTTTTCATTGATTAACTTCAATTTACATTATAAATAGTTTAGCTGTGTGCTATCAGCTGTATGTGATGCACCAGGCTTTCGGTGTTGTATAAAGAGGAACAAAGTCAGTATGTGGTGCAGGTGGGGCGAATGGATCGCTCAAACAAAAACAAGACTTTCACCCAGGAGACTAGGGTTTGCATCCCATGTGCAAACCAAAACATTATTAAAAGATATATAATGTTACACACAGACTTTCATCTTGCGAGTCGATTCAGTGACATAACATGATGTATACTTATTGTAAACCCAAACATGGTCTCATCATACACTTCACTTTTTGTGTACTTTTTGTGCCTAAATCTACCCAAACTCCAATGGTTTTACAATGTGTGGGAAAAGGCTTATTGGCAGCGTATTATACAGCCATTGAGCACACCTGGGCAAAATGCAGTCCAGGGGCCGTATACGGCCTCCTGAAAGGTTTCATGTGGCCCACAAGACCATCATGGAAATACCAAAAATTAAAAATCTAGCAAAGATAGTGAAGCATAGCATTTTGCTTACCATTAAACCATCATCAAACCTTTATTTTGAAAGGGGTCAGTTCTGTATTCATTGGTAATGATAATGAACTGTATCTTTTATAGTAAACTGTAACTTTATTCACTCATCATGTATGTTGTTCTACTGTTTCTGCTGCTATCATTGGAACCTGTACACAGCATGCATGGTACACTGTAAAACGTCAAGTTTTGGACATTGCCAAGAAAATATTAGCCCACAATTTATCACATGGCAATTCAGAAAAGGTGACCAACAGTAGAAGTGCTCTATATAGAACACTTCTGACCATGTAATTAGTAAAGATTTGGGCATCATTGGGACCTTATAACATCTGTGTCTGGCCCACAGCAGCCTGATCGATTTCTTACGTGACCCTCCATGTAAAATAATTGCCCACCTCTGCACTACAGGTTACATTGTACTTCAGGGTGAGACGCCAAGGGGCAGTGACAAAACCTTGGTATTGACAAGCTGGGATGCAAACAGGTTGGCTTATTACAATCCATGTTTAAGTTTATTGGCAGGAAGTGACCTCTAGTGCTTGTTATCATGATAATAGTAAAGATGGAAGTCAACTGGCGCAGTAAAACCAGGAAGCGTGCATAGGGAGGAGGTCAGGGTGAATAGATGGGTCAAACACACCCAAACCTTTACCCTGGAAACCGCTGTTCATATCCTGTGTAAGCCAACATTGACTTATTTTATTTGTACTTTCAAAACCAAAAACCACAATCTTTTCCTAAAACTAACCAAGTAGTTTTGGTGCCTAAACATGACCAAACTGCGACTGTTTCACAACATTAACCTCATGACAACGGAAGTCCGGTACGCCTGTTGTTGGTCTTCTCCAGCGTGCAAGTGTGTCACTCTGGAAACAGTCATACAGTTTTGTTTTGGGAGTCATTAGTGAATGAGCTATTCTGTCATTACGGTATGACGACATGTTGGATCTATCACAACACATGTCCCCTCGGTGATTCTTCTTTCCATGTGACTGTGCTGAATGAGGTTTTTTTTTTAAACGCGATACAATGAATTTCTCAGTCTGAGTTTCAACTCTGTGAAGGCCTCAAAATAATGAATGAATGAAAAGTTGAATGGAAGAAAAATATGTTTTGAATTGAAGGACTTAAGAGGGGAAAAGTTCGAGGGCATGAGACCATCTGAGTGTGATTCTTTGGACCTTGGATAGTTCATTCAATATATGCTTAATAATGACAGCTCACATCCTGAAAAACCATCCTCCAGACTGAGAGATGGATTTATTTGACAGTATTAAAGACTACGTCAGACTTTGTTCATCCAGTTTTTACAAACAACATCAAGGAAACACTCCAAATATGCAGCAATTTGAAAATAACTATGCGTTCTGACACTGTGACACTGAAAATTTACATTTGTTCATGTGTTCACATCCAAGAACTTTATTTGTTCAACTTCCTAGTACAACAACCTGTGTTCATACTTTACAAAAGCGAATAATAACTGTGCTCTTCTTGAAGGTGGGTGACGCATGTTGTCGGGTGTCCTTCAGTTTCAGCAGTTCTTTTTTTTTTTTTTT
>JAJHUR010090323.1:7582-19371 GCA_027495735.1 Lutjanus campechanus | reverse complement strand
TCATAAAACATAACAATCAATCACTCGGTGTCATACTATTAGTGATGCTTACTAAACATAAAATCTGTGCTGTTGTTTCAATCATCTGCAACTATGATTACGCGGACGTATGTACGAGTACCTACTCCATGATTTCAGTCACAGTGTAGAATCTAGGCTTAGTAGGCTATGTGGCAAGACAAACTGGGCTGACGTGACGTCTCAGCTACCAGCTCTAAAAGTAGCAGACCAGGGACGTCCGGAGGCCCTAGCTGTCAGGTCACGGTATCGCGCGCACTGATACGAACAGAGAGAAAATAGGACCAAATGATTACGAGGTGTGACTTTTTCCACTACAGTGTTTTTGGGATGCAAATATATCACTCTTTTTGACCACATAATGTTTTGGGAAGGGAAACGTTTTATTTTACTGGGTCTAGCAAACCTGCCGGACTACTTTCGGCTTGACCGAAGCTGGACGAGAACTCTGCTCACAGGACGCTGCCAGGGGGTAAGTCAGTGTGATTGCATGACACTGGTGATGGGGATGCCATACAGATTCATGTCAAAAATCCCGAACTATCCCTTTAAAATTTAACCACAAAAGACACCATTTACACCATGTTTTTAGCCGAAATGTCAACAGTAGCATGTAGCAGGTAGCATGTAAACATGGCGTTGATCTCGCGAGACTTCGTATATCTCTTAATGGACGCACGTGTGAAAATATTGCAAGATCGGCGCCATGTCTATATGCTATGCTATATGTGTTTCGACGTTTTTTCACCCTGACAGTCAGCCCTCCAAATGTTTCTTCTATACAAATCTCTTTTTGTGTCGATACTGATTGCTTACTATGCAATGCAAGAATGTCAGTTTGTCTTGCTGAGTGATGTGCTGAGTTTTCGATTCAGATTTCCAACAGTAGGTAAAAGTTTACTGGTGAAGGTCAATATTGTACAAGACTGTAGTACAGAAGAAGGACATGCACACTTGTAGCAGGGTGTTTTGTACAGGGGTGTAGTGGCAAATACAGATGTGGGTAAGCTGTAATTTACCTTTCCCCCTCATTGATTGATACAATTGATCTGCAAATAAATGAGTAAACTGTCAGGCTCATTTCAAAGAGGTGATCAACTGAGTTTACTTGTGTTTACACCCCATCCCCCCACCCCACCACCACCACACCCATGATTACATTTACTGTGAACAGAACATTCACCTTTGACCTGTCATGTGAGTCATATATAGAAAATTTGCCACAAAATGACCTCCATGTGATTCCTTGTCCTTTGCCATCACGTACATCATAGATGTCACAAATGTTTATGAAATATACATGTCTGTCCATTATAGATTTTGATCATTTCATGGATCATTTTGCATGTGACGTCTCAAACAATGAAAGAATGTTCAGAACTTGTGAAGAGTTTGACAGTTTCACTGAGAATCAACTCATCTGTTTTGATCAGTGAGCCGTATGCAAGTTGTGCAAATTTGTTGACAGTTGTACTTTATCTTCTGAACACATGCTAAAACGTGTGCAAATTGGTTGAATGAATGAGGATTTCCTCTCTGCTTTGAACAACATACTAGCTGTTCATAGACTGGAACTGAATGTTTTGAAGAACGCAATTGTCATTCAAGAATTGAGCCAAAGCAAATGAGGAAAACTGGATCTATCAGCCTAATTTTAACGAGGCGATTAAGTGAGTTTGCCGCAAAATAACCTCCATGTGAGTCCTGGTTCTTTACTGTCACCTGGCAGGTCGTTTTCCAATTTATCAGACATCACAAGCATTCCATGTCATACATATTTATAGAACATACATGTCTGTCTGACAGATTTTGATCTGTCAATGGGTCATTTTTGCATGTGAGGGCTCAAACCACGAAAGAATGTTTAGAAGTTGTGAAGAGTTTGACAGTTTCACTGAGAATCAACTCATCAGTTTTGATGTGCAAGTGGTTGTTGTGCAAATTGGAGACAAATACGTTTACTCGTGCCAAGACGAGTGAACAAACGAACTGTTCAGAGAGTTGAACTTACTGCTTTGAAAAACCTTCATTCTGATTTGAGAACTGAGCCACAGCGATCGTGGAAAAACTGTCTATGTCAAAATGAAATATCGTCCTGGTGCAGAACATTTACTCACATTTCAATGAACACAAAAATAGAAAGGAATCAGAGGGAAATACAGTTTGTTTGTTTTGCCATTGCCAAAAAAGAGAAAAAAGTAGAATTAGGAGTAGAGTAACCAATGCAATGTGAATGAATGGTGAATTAAAATTTATTTTTCGTGGGATTATTCGGGCACATTATCTACAAACAAAACATTCTGGCATGTTAACGCAGGCACGATACATCAGCATCATCCAAAAATAAACATTAACATCATGCCAACATAAATTATAATCTCACTCAAATATTGTCCAGAAGATATCCCACAGTACAAACAACCAAACAGTGTATTTGATCCAGCTCATAAACCAATAATCCATATTAAAATGGATTGAATTCAGAGGAATTTATCTATCATATGCTACTTTTTCTCCTTCGTTTCCATGCTTTAAAAAAAAAACAAAATTAAGAAAATGCAAAAAATATTATCAAAAAGATTAGACAATTAAAGCTCAATTCTTCAGACTTATCAAATTGAAATCAGGAGCATGAACTCTTTCAAACAATATTTGTCTCAAATCATGATATAACAGACAGAACAAAATAAAATGAATTTCATCCTACAGCTCCTTTAGCTCACAATAGCCACAAATTCTCCCCTCTTCACTCACACCTCTGTATCGTCCTGTTTCACTATCTCTCATGTTTAGGCAAATTATACTTTACATATTTTTCACGTTTGTAGTCTTTCTTAAATAAACAGTAAGATCTCAGTTTAGGCTTTTGCCAAATTTCCTAGCCCAAGCCTGGTATTTAAACACTACAACAGCCAAGGCGATCATCATTGTGACCAATTTATATTGGCAATAACTGTTGAATTGAAAAGTACAGTGCTGCTGGTACCTGACTTTTTCTAACAGCGTCTGTATTTTCTTTCATAATGTTTTTATTTTAAATATAAATTACACAGAAGGCAAAGAAAATGTGATAACATCTAAGCTAGCACAATACGACTTTCCTCCATCTCATCCATAGCTGCTGTTTACTTCCTCCCCTCCATCTGAATTTTGTGTGTCACCAGCATCATGTGACTGCAAACAACCTATTGACAAGATATCCCGTCATTTAAAGCGATATTCCACCCCAGAATGACAGTCCACTCAATATGTTCTCACCCCTGTGCCGATGTGATGATGGGTGAAGATCTTCAGTTCACAAAACAATCTTGGAGTTTCAGTAGAAAACAGGGTTGCAGCCAATGGCAGTGAATGGCGACCACGGATAAAATGTTAAAAAAAAGAAAAAAAAAGAACACAAAACAAACACAAAATGTCTCCATCCTGCTCGTGTGGTGTAATCCAAGTGTCTGTGAGCCGCGACATTAAAATTTTACCACAAGAGACGTAATTTACACCATGTTTTTAGCCAAAATGTCACCTGTAGCCTTCCAGGTAGCATGTAAACATGGCGTCAATGTATCACAAGACTTCGTATATCTCACGATATTTTCACACGTGCATCCATTAAGAGATATACTGTACGAACATCGCGATACATCTCTGCCATGAGATGTATATTCAAAGATAGACAGAATAAATGCATCGATCTCTTAGTCTGGAGAGATAAGAGAGTTTGGAAGTCAAAGGTCAAAATGGCCGCCAATGGCAGTGTTAAACTCTACCTCTGCTTTTTGGAAGTAATATTCCTCAAGTCCACATTCTTCTAAAACATCAGGTATTTCTGATGCCCATTAACCAGACAACAATGAAATATTTCACTGGCCTCCCTGTTGGTTAGTGAGCCAAGCAGCCTGATCCACAGACTCACCATGCTGACTTCCATCTGACTTCACCAGGATCCCACCTCACATCTCCGTTAACGGCCAACACAAGTGCATACTTGAGAAGCCCCAAAAACAACTGAATTGTTCGGTTACAACCCAGATGTTTCAGCATTTAAATTTTACTATCACACCTCCAAGTGCCTTTCCTGCAGAGTCTGCTAGAACTGATGCACCAAGTAGCAAAGACATACTTTAATATAGGAAAAACAAGACACTATATGTATCTGTAAACTCAAGTTGTTTCTCACCAGCATAAAAACTGAGAAGTACTCTTTACTCCACCAATATGTCACTGTAAGCTCACACAAACAAAATAAATACAGTAAAAATACAGTGACATGTTCAACAAAAAAGGTGTTGTTTGTTTGCCAACACTATATTGACAAGGTCCAGTTCCTGTTCATGGGTAAACAGATATTGCTTTCCACCCTCAGGAGGTCATCTGGCAGTTCTGTAGAAAATATTAGAACATGATGTCCTTGGTTAGGATCATCACAGTACTGAGGAGCATAGACTTACTTTAGGACTACATTGATGTAACAGGCACAGTCTAGTGTAGAAGGTTGAAGACATATCTGTTCTCCGGTCTAAATGTCCGTATTATGGATGGAACTCTCATCATCAGGCCATGATACAGTATGACATGATCTACCAAAGTGGACCTTAAGTTTGTTGGAAATTTGTCTCTGCCTATTGCCTGGTCCCCTTCTTTTCCTCGTCCTCTTTCTACCACCTTCTCTTCCTCCTCCTCTGCCTCCATGTTTTGAAAGTTGTCACAGAAGAAGTAAGCTTACCTGAGGTCCATTTGTAGCTATTCCACCGGTGCCTCAGATTCGATCCGTCCTCCGCACAACTGCATACCCCCACCAGCAGCGTTTCAGAGACGTTTTAGCAGCTGAGTGTTTCCTTGCTTTCTGCACTTCTTCCATGAATAAGTATGTTGCATAGTTAAACTGTTTCTTTTCTGTATGCCTTTATGATCACAAGTCTGCACGGGGGCTTTTATTTTGAAAACTGACCGGATTTTCACAGACTTTTTGCCCACTCAGCCTGCTCTGTGCTAATTGATGCGGCATCCGCTTCTGGGATGCTCCAAGGCGCTGCTGGTGCAATCACAGGCATTGTATAGAATGGCCGCAATAAGCTCCAGCTGATGTGGCGCAGCCGTAATGCGACTCAGCCACGCTGGTAGAATTAAGCCATAAGACTCACACTGATTGGTGCATTATTGTTGCAGCGTTTTCATGCACGTGTGTTGTCAATTTCAGATTTGATTCATAAACAAGAAGTGTGTCGCAGAATTACAAAGTACAAAGCAGAGAATGTGTTTGTGTAAGGCATGGTTACAAAAGTTTGAAAAGTTTTGATGTTTTTGTCTGAGCATGAATTTATAGTGTGTAAGCACTGGGTAAAAGCAGTGATCAAAGTCCCATTCCATTTAATGTAGCAGAGATTGAAGATGAGATTCTATTATATTAAATTAAATTCTAACATCAAAATATATTATTGGAGCACAGAGCAAAATAGGGTGGGACTGGCTCAATAAGTATCATTGGTAACACCTGCGTTTACCCTACTATTTCATGGCAAAATGCTGCGGGGTGAGGGAGCTCTATATTGCATTTTTAGCGTAGTTTCTCAGCCTTGCTGCAGGGATAACATATTTTTTAGGCCAACCCAGACGTCAGTATCACACTGGTTCCCTCAACAAAAAGTCAATAGTACTTTGGATTTTGGATTACTGCAGAAAATAAGCTCTGTGGCAAACAAAGGTTTACTTACACATCTTGTTCAGCATGACAACCTTCACAAATTAACACCACTTTCATGATTTTTGAAGCGTAAATGCAATTTCCAGAAGTAAAAAGCTAACGCTGGGGTATAAGCTACACCACAGCTGCTTGACTTCAGTGTCACCACCACTAAGTATTCAGGAGAATGACGTTTAATGTCCCTGATAACCTGTGTGGTGTCATTTAGCCAGTTGTTAGCTGCCGCCTTTTTGAAGACACATCTTTAATATTCATGTGTGGGTTATTGACCGAACAACCCAATGGAAAAAAACAAAACTTTGAGGTGAGGGAACCAGAAGTGCTGATATGCTAACTCATTTCCAGGCTGCATTTTTAGGACTGCAGTACTCTTTGCCTGTCGGCACTACAATGCTAAAACCTAACCTTGACCAAGTTTGCTTTTGGATAGGAAAAATGTTGCTTTTATGGTCAAACGAAAAAAAAAACCCAGTCGCTGTGGGTAGTAAGTGAGATATGAATCTCAAGTCATCCTGAGAGGATTAAGAACATCATGCTACTTTCACCTTCGCCTCCTGGGGAGAGTCATCATCTGCAGGAGGCTGTTTTTCAGGTTGTTCAGTTAAAAGTACTGTAGGTGTGTTTGAACAACATAAAAACAATGGTTTGTTTATTGGTGGTTTATTTTTTTTTGACAGTGGGGCAATCGTGGACAGACAGGGAATTAGAGGAGTCGAAAATGTTTGCTGGGTAACACTTTATTAGAAAGGGATGTGCATAAGACTGTCATAACCATGTCATGTCATGACACCTGGCATGACTGCTTTTGCCCTCTGAGTTGTCATGTGTCATTCCATCAAACTACATCTGTGGCACTGCAAAGCTGACGTTGTTTGAGATGTCTTTCTTATGACAAGTTGACGTTAATAAAGCCAGTGTCTTGGTTATGACAACTTGACATTAACCGAGACAAAAATGTCTTTTTAACCGAGACAACCTAACCTGTCAATGCCTTTGTCATGACAACTTGACATAAATGTGGTAATTACTGTCTCGTCCGTTTTCTACTCTCCCTCTCTCTTCCTCTTCCTCTCGCTGCCTCCATGTTTGCAAAGTTGTCCCAGAAGAGGTGAGCTTACCTGAACGCTATTCATAACTACTGTGAGACTCAAACTGATTGGTGCAATTTTTTTATGTATGCATGTTGCCAATTTCAGGTGTGTTTTGCATTTTGAATAGAAGTGTTTTCCCCAACGACTTTAAGAGATTCCTACATCTGAAGTCAGAAACAGCGAAGCAGGGAGTGCGTTTGAACTTTGGGTGCGTTTGTTAACGGTTTTGATGCTTTTGTCTCGATATTCACTTCTCGTGTATACTGTAAGCACTGGGTAAATACTATGATTAAGGTCCCATTCCATTTAATGTAGTAGAGCCTTTCCAGTGAGCCAGCATGCACAACAGATGCATCCTGACTCTGTTTGACTTGAATGAAACTGACCCCTCCTAAATCCTGAGCCTTTTGGAACCTCATTAAAATTCCTCCTTCCTTGTTTCCTGTAAAAAGAGAACCAACATAGAAACAACATATATTGTTACCTCTTAAGTTAACTAATGCTTGCAAAACACTGGCGAACTAGCTCGCTGATCTACATCAATCATTAGCTAGCTAGTTACATCTGATAGCTAAAGGAGCCTTCACATGATTAGAAATTTGTCCCCGACTCGCCCCGAGGTAGGGTGCAGAGGGGCGAAGCACAGCACAACAACCGCTACGCCCTGTCTGCCTGGTATACTGGCTACCTTTAGCTCTGGATTTAGCTAAATTCATAAACTAGATGATTCACAAATCTTATAGCCCGACCTGACTGTTCACACTTCGCCATGCATTTAAGTGATCGTAGTCCGGTTTGAATGTTTTATTATAGAGTTTGGGAAAGCCTGAAACACTTTTTTTTAATCGCGTCTGGAAGGGAATCCTTGATTTGCGAAGCTCTTTGTAGGTGGTTCCTCCATTGTTACGTTGCTCAAATGTTATAATGATCACTCTCACGAGATGTTCCATGGGTCTGGGATTCCCTTCAAGACTCAACCATTAATTTCTCTCTCCTCTACTCCTTTATTTCCACACATCTGTGGTCCATTCTGGCTGCGTCGTCATATGCAGCTGTTACCCCATTATTTGCGCTTTGAAAGGTCAGCGGCAAATGAGGCCAGAGTTTAGATAATTTGAACTTTGAGCGCAGCGGTCAGTGGCAGATCTGAGCCGTGTGCCATGCCGAGGGTATGTGTGGGGCCTTAATGTCAACAAAATGCTAGCTAACTAGGTAGCTAATGTACATCAACAGTTAACTTGCTAATTAGCTAGCGTTTTACTAACATTAGTTATTTTAAGATGTGACTATGATATCATAGTTGGTTCTGCCAGTTAAGCTCAACTTTGCTCAACTGTTATTGGAGCAAAAACCAAAAAAGGGCGGGACTTAGGAAGGCTCAATTAATATAATTCTTAAAACCCATGTTTACCCTACTATTTCATGCTAAAATTCTGCTGTGAAAAAGTTCTATATATTTTTTAGCATAGTTTTTCAGCCTTGCTGCAGGGATAACATGTTTTTTAGGCCAACCCAGAAGTCAGTATCACTTTGGTTCTCTCAACAAAAAGTCAATAATACTTTGGATTTTGGATTATTGCAGAAAATAAGCTCTGTGGCAAACAAAGGTTTGCTTAACATATTGTTCAGCATGATAACCTTCATAAATTAACACCACTTTCATGATTTTGAAGCGTAAATGTAATTTCCAGAATTAAAAACCAAAGGTTGGGCTATAAACAAACAAACAAAAAAAAACTAAACAAAAGAAAACTTTTTGAAGATGTGTGAAAGCTTCAAACTTCACAAGAAGATTATTTACAGACATATTTTGCTCAACAAAACATTAAGCTCTCTAAAGCTTGTATTAACCACAGGCATCTAACCCCAAAACCCCATTAAAAAAAAACATAGACTTTGAGGTGAGGGAACCAGAAGTGCTAATATGCTAACTCATTTCCTAGTTTTAGGACTGCAGCACTCTATTCCCGTCTGAATCTGTTTCTAGTTAAGTCCATTTTGTCAGCTTCTTCTGCCAGATTGTCTGTCTGATTTCAGATCCTCTTTTCTGTTGGTAACTGATGGAGACTGTTAGAGTTTTCAAAGCTAAAACCTAACCTTGACCAAGTTTTACTCATGCTTTGGGGAAAAAAAGACATTGTATGGTCAAAAGGAAAACTGTCACTGTGGGTAGGAGGTAAGATGTAAACAACAATCTCATGTCATCCTGAGAGGATGAAGAACATCATGCTACTTTCACCTTTGCTTGCAAGGGAGAGTCATCATCTGCAAGAAGCTGTTAGTCAGGATGTTAAGTAAAGATTTTCTAGATCATCATATTTGTTTAAACAACATTAAAACAGTTTGGTTATTGGTGAAGACAGACAGTTTTTTAAGCTTTTATTTTTATTTATTTTTTTGACAGTGGACGAGAAATGTATGATGAGAAAGAAGCAAGTTCATTTACTCCTTAGCCACTTCTACCATCATTAAAATGATTTGTTTAATTCAGAATATTGACTGCAACTTTTGAAAAACAAATTTTAACAGATACAGCACACAGCGGTTAATCTGCCTACCTAGTTAAAGTCTGGAAAAATATTCATTACACAGCATTTGACTGTAATAAAACTCACACACACACACACACACACTTCTAATGGTCTCAAAAACAACCACATATGTCAGTTTTATGTAATAATAAAACATAAACCTAAATAGTTTCTTCATGTTTGATAATGTCAAGCTGTCATGATAAAGACACTGACATGTTGTCTGGGTTGTTGCCAGTTTGTCACAGCAAAGACATATTTGTCTTGATTGAGGTCAAGTGTTCATAACAAAGACATTATTGGCTTGATTAAAATCAAGTTGTGATGATAACATGATAGCAATCGGGCAGACGTTTAGCCCTCTCTCTCTCTGCCCCGTTTTCTATCTACTCTCTGGCTGTCCTCTCCAATAAAGGCAAAACCACGCCCAAAAAAATAACTTAAAAAAACATGATAACAATCAAACATTCATAAAGACCCGTAATGTTAATGACATGGGTCGTGACATGATTATGACAGTGTAATGACAGTCCTATGCAGTCATAAACATTCATGTTCATGACTGGTGTCACAGCATGGTTATAACAGTGTAATGACAGTCTTATGCAGACATAAACATTCATGTTCATGACATGGTTATGACAGTCACATGCACACCTCTTTAAATAAAGTGCTTGCGTTTGCTGTCTCTGATATGGTTATGAAAGTATAATGACAGTCCTATGCAGGCATAAATATTCATTAAGACCTGTCATGTTCATGACATGGTTATGACAGTATAATGAGAGCCTTATGCAAACCTCTTAAAATAAAGTGTTAGCATTTGTTGTCTCTGATATGGTTATGACACTGTAATGACAATCTTATGCAGATATAAACATTCATAAAGACTCCCTCATCTTCATGACAGGTGTCATGGCATGGTTATGACAGTGTAATGACAGTTGTATGCATACTCCATCAAATAAAGTGTTTGTTGTCTCTGACTAGGAGTCCAAAACTCAAAGGCATTCCATTTACAGTGCTGTGATTTATTAAATGTTGAGTAATTTTCTTTGATTGACCTGTTAAGTACTGTCCCCGCCTGCCTGCATCTACATCACATTTTAAAGCAGTTAGGATATGGTTATGGATATGGTTTCGTTCAAAATATGAGAGTTGACTCTATGTGGGCAACGTGGGAGAGGAAAGCAGTTTTCTCCTGGTAATTGCTTCTCATTGTGCCCTTCAGCTCTCAGCCTAGTTTTATTATTAAGATGCCAAAGGTAGCGACAGATGAACACATTTATTTCTGACTTAAAAAATAGCTAATTCCTCCCTTTAGTCTGCTAAGGCTCATCTTAATGCAGTGTGTGGTTTCTGAAGGTGGTAAATAAAAGCACGCTGTCTGCCAAGCTCAATGCAGATTACCTTGGAACCACAGCACAGTGGAAATATGTTCTCATACAATTTGCTCCTGAAGACAATGATGTCAGACTCATGATGTCGCCTCACCAACGCATCACTATCTACTAATTCAATTCCAAAGCAGATGACCTGATGTTTTTTAATGTTCCTTCCTCTCTCTGTTTGGGTTTTTTTTTTTTTCATTTCCCACAAGCTCTCTAAAGTACAATATAATGTAATATTTAAGTCAGAGCAGGAACGGGCTCATGGCCGCGCTGTCAAGTCTGTCACATTACAGCAGTTTATATAATTGATTTGGAGGAGAAGTGTCCTCGCTTTGTGCTGCGAACATTCAAACCCTTCTGCTGATTTAAACTTGTCCTGACATTTGGAATCAAGCTGTATAGAGAGAAAAACAAATCAATTTAAAGCGAGCTGATGTGCAAACCAAAATGAAATGAGATGCAAACATTTGGCAGCTTCTATGGATCTGACATTCTTACTTTCTGAAAGTCTTAATACAAACCACAATTCCAAAATACTGGCTGTTGTGTAAACACAAATAAAAAACTGTATTCAATCATATAGAGTTAGGGGTGTAACAATACATGTATTTGTATTGAACCGTTTCGGTACGCGACGTTCGGTTCGGTACAGGGCTGTGCACGGGTGAGTTCACGGGCCGGAATTTTTTATTTTTTTTTTGCCTCACGGGCCAGAAGTTGCCTGTGTTTACGTTCCGCTGCTAACATGTGCAGCTACACGTGCAGCTACACCTGCAGCCCGTGCGCATGATGGCTACTGCTAGCAGTAAACCGGAGCTTGAAGACCCTCCCCTGTCGCTAAAGTCTCCTGCTTGGGAACACTTCGGCTTCCTGGTTAAATATTGCAACGGAGAAAGACAGGTGGATAAAACGAGGGCGGTGTGCCGACACTGATCAGCTGAGATCAGGTATGTCTCCGGCAACAGGACAAACATGCTAACTCACCTAAAACGGCACCACCCGAGTGTAAATATCACCGCTACAAGAAGAAAAACCAACATAGTGCAAACGCAGCTGACCT